>JBBPJW010000046.1:0-78579 GCA_038088935.1 Pulveroboletus aff. viridisquamosus
CATCTAGAGATCTGCCACATCACATGACCAATACCTGATACCGGGGAATACTCTGAATATAAGGACTTAGCCTTAGCCTAGGGTTATGCCTTGTATGGCAACTCGTTCACACGGTCACGTGCAACTGATCATGTGACCAGCGCATCTCGTGTTCTGAAGCTCTCACGGTCACGTGCTGACCGTCGTGTTAGCTAGGAGCATAACAAATACTGCCAAGTGATAAAGTCTGAGGACTTTACCACTAGGAGCCAGCCTTTATATACTACACTAGATGGTGCACGGACCATGTACATCCATGTCTACCCTGAAGTAGTACAGTAAGCTAGCCTCTAGCATAAAAGGAGCAGCCTCGTGTAGACTGTGAGGGAAATGCATGTATCGTATATGAATGATGTGGGGGAATGGAAGGTAAGGGGTTAGGACACAGTGAGGACGGGGATCTCTAGCCACAGATGAGATCCATCGGCAGATCCATCAGATCCACGGAGATAGATCAGATCGGGATCGGGGGAGATCCAGGGAAGATCTTAGATGTGCCTCATGGTCACTAACCTTATGAGTACTCGTATAAGATATGCTTAGTCCTAAGCTAGGGTTTAGCCTGATAAGGGTTGTGATTCCCACGATCACGTGAGAGTGAAAGTGGTCGTTGCATGGATTGCAACAATAACATTAGAAAAAGTCTAGGCTACAATAAGGTAAAAGGCTATGCTACATAAGGTACAAAAGCTAGATTAGGCTAGACCTAATCTCATGGCATGATAAGATGTAAGATAAGATAAGATAAGATCAAAGAAAGCAGTCAAAGGCAGTAAATAGTAAAAAGAACTTAGCTTAGAGTAAGAATAAAAAATAGCCCCTAGCTAAGTAGTGCCAGTGTATAATAGACATGTGCTAAAGTATTATGTTTAAACTCAAAATAGTAATAAAAATTTAAACAATATGGTCTTTATTTCAAGAATAGACTTGAACTCTGGACTTAAAGACTTTCCTGTTTTTTAGTCTTATCTCTTCTGTTTTCTTTTATAAATAATTATATTTTTCCCTTTTATATTGTTCTTACTCTAGAAATATTAAAGTTTTATTTTCAAATAGCAACAATATTACTGTAACAAATATAGTTTAAATAGAAATATTTATAAACTTGGATATTTAAGTTATACTATACATGCTTGCAATATATACTCAAAGTATAGTAAAAGTGTGGTTAAAATATGCTAAAAGTATAGTGAAAGATCAGAAAAAGTGCAGGATAGTTGAGATTTTATTTTAATGTTATTCTATCACAGTTTTACTTTAACTGTTATGATTTTCAAACCTTTTAATATACTTTATGGCCAACTGCATAGGGATCTGATAGAGAAAGTCCACAGATGCATCAAACCTCGCACGCCGAATCCAAACGGGGTCATGTCACACTTTACGGGATGATCATGTGATCTGTCACACAGTATGTGACACGTTTCCGCCCGGCTTTGCACAGGACGGTTTCTTTCTCGTCATCCAAAACATGCTACAGCTCCAGAGAGCATCGCAGAGAGTACGTCGTGCACAACGTAGAGCCCATAATTGCCTTTCATATTTCTTTAGCACGTTACACGACGGTTACGATGTGCTCCCACTCAACTCGGAGTATTACTGGCTTACCGCGGGCTTGCTACACCCTCTGGATCGTATGATGCTATCGTTATTGGTGGAGGTAAGCCAAGATGCTCACGTTGATGGCGTGTCTGACCGCTACTTCAGGCCCTGGTGGTTACGTTGCAGCCATCAAGGCCGCGCAACTCGGTCTGAAGGTATCCAGATCATGTGTGTCATACACACTCTTACTAATAAGATTCAGACTGCTTGCATCGAAAAGCGTGGTTCGCTCGGTGGAACATGTTTGAATGTCGGGTGCATACCGTCCAAGGCCATGCTTAACAACTCGCATATTTATCATCAAACAAGGCATGACCTTGAGAAGCGTGGTATAGAAGGTGCGTAGCGTCCACTTTCATGATATAAGCCGCTCATCCAGTTGAGCACAGTGTCTGGTGTTTCACTTAACTTGTCTAAAATGTTAAAGGCCAAGGAACAGTCCGTCGTTGGGCTTACAAAGGGTATCGAGTTGCTCTTTAAGCAAAATAAGGTGGAGTATATCAAGGGTACTGGCTCATTCGTTTCCCCGACACGTATTGCCGTACAACTTCTCGAGGGTGGTGAGACGGAAGTCGAGGCGAAGAACGTTATCATTGCTACCGGCTCGGAGGTTACTCCGTTCCCAGGAGGCGCCATAGAAATTGACGAGAAGCAGATCGTCAGTTCGACGGGTGCACTTGAACTTCAAGAGGTGCCAAATAGGATGGTTGTCATTGGTGGTGGCATCATTGGTTTGGAGATGGGCAGTGTTTGGAGTCGACTTGGTGCTGAGGTGACTGTCGTTGAGTTCCTTGGTGGTATCGGCGGTGCTGGCATTGACGAGGAAGTTGCGTGAGTGTAACACCCGCGCCATGCTTAGTGATGTCTGATGGGTCTTATAGAAAACAATTCCAGAAGATTTTGACAAAGCAAGGCCTCAAGTTTAAGCTAAACACCAAGGTCTTGTCCGCCGAAAAGGCTGATGGAAAAGTTTTTGTCAAGACACAGTCTGCTAAGGGTGACAAGGAGGAGACCGTAAGTCATAGATGGATATATGTATGAAGTGAGTAACGCTGTCTGCTTTAGCTCGAGGCGGATGTTGTTCTGGTCTCTGTTGGTCGTCGTCCATACACCGAAGGCCTTAATCTTGAAGCTATTGGTGTTGAGAAGGACAGTAAAGGTCGTATTGTCATCGATGGCCAGTTCAATACCTCAGTCAACAACATCAAGTGTATTGGTGACGTGACATTTGGTCCCATGCTTGCCCACAAAGCTGAGGAGGAGGGCATTGCTGCGGTGGAGTACATCAAATCTGGCCATGGTCACGTAAACTACAATGGGATTCCATCTGTTGTCTATACCCACCCCGAAGTGGCCTGGGTAGGACAGACCGAGCAAGATCTCAAAGCCGCTGGTGTTCAATATAACATTGGAAAATTCCCCTTCGCTGCTAACTCTCGGGCCAAGACAAATCTTGATACTGAGGGTTTCGTCAAATTTCTCTCCGAGAAAGAGACTGACAGAATTCTTGGTGTACACATCATTGGTGAGTTTGCTCGTTATGTTTTGGTGAGTATGAATATTCAATCTGGCACAAGGCCCTAATGCCGGCGAGATGATCTCGGAAGCTGTTCTTGCTTTGGAGTATGGTGCAAGCTCAGAGGATATCGCTCGTACGACACATGCTCACGTATGTTGTTATTTCGTTTGTCATCTATGTGTTGACCTTCCCTATTTTCTAGCCTACACTCAGCGAGGCATTCAAGGAAGCTGCCATGTCGGCATACGGAAAGCCAATTCACTTTTAGACGAGGTTATACTTTACCATCATCGTTTTCCTTCGCATACAATGTATTGGAACACGTAGGCATACTGTCGTTCCTCTTTGCTCTAATGTGTTTTCTCCCGGACATGAAAGCACTGCAGCACTTCATGCTCGTCCACTCACCCTTCTGGTGCTGCTTACCAACTGCGAATCGAGGCCTTGTATATACTGAGTAAATAATTCCCTTCAAGTCTGGAGTGTTCGCTGCACTGTATGTATCCTTCGACAGGCAGAATGACTTGACCTGCGATGAGTCTCAGTTATGCCACCGGAGGGAAATGTTGAACCTCTGCTGTCCATTCCTCGTCTGTTGCCTGTCCTTTCAAACGGGAGGTGCTATGGGATTCTAAAAAATTATGCCTGAGCACCTACATATCTCTAATCCAATGCCCACCAACCATTTCGATCCACCTCTTTTCTGACGACCGCTCATCAGGTTTGTTTTCTTGCAACTCATAAATTTCGATGGATGCATCGCTGGCAGTGGAGACAACATAGCCTCCGTCAGGTAGGCTCATCGAGTCGAACTTGTATACCCCTTGAACGGAACTCGCTACACACCCTCGTTAAATCTCGATCATCGGAGCCAGATACAGCATAAATGCCACTGGGGGAATAGACCACAGGTGTGACTTTGCCCTTGGTATCGATCCACCCCGCTGCACATTATCCAGTGACTCAACTCCAGATTCCGACCGTCTCCAGTCTCGCCAAAAGCGAGGGACGATGTGGCACCAGGTGAGATCACCGCCTATATGTCCCTGGATTGGACCTGCCACTGATGGATACTGTGAAAACTCAAAATCTTCAGCTACGGCTACCTTGGAGACAGTGCAGAAGAGCATAGTACAGAATTATACAAAGTCCTCGAGATATGGTTATTGAGTCAATAGGTCACGAAAATGATCTTGCATATGTCTTTCAAGGTCCTACATATACCATCGTAAGCGGTCAGTTAAGTAGATTCACGAATTAATTCACCTCTTTGGTATCGAAGACGTGCTGGCATTGATCCCTCCCCTGTGGACGCCACATGCAAGGAAATAGCGTAGTTTCATCAAAGTCGACGTCCGATAGCCGAGGGGTCAGAACAGGTGGAATTTCTATATCATTGGGATCTATACCGGGGTCTTCGACAATTGGTGGAGCTGGCGCGGGGTGTACAGGTTCCCAAGCACTACCGTCGGCCATCCTCACCGTTCGGGCTAGCTTTGACCTGAGAGATACCCGTTCCTTCTTGAGAGTAAAGATCTCGTGATATAGTTGCTTTCGCTTGATAGCACTACGTTGTTGGGTCAGCCAGAGTTTCCGAACATCGACTTTAAGAGACGTATTCTCCACGTCGAGACGATCACAAAGATCTCGCAGCTCAGGCACCTGTGCAGCTCGTAGGCGAACCTCATCGTTGGTCCGTCTATCCTTTTCTTGGAGGAGCTCTGTCAACCCTTTCCAACGGTCTATATCAGCCTGCAGAGCCTTGATGCGACCCTTCAAAATACCAGTGAGTGCGAATTGACACAGGTTATCCATCCAAGGAAAAATACCTCGAAGAGTGCTTTAATCGCTGCGACACCTTCTTGTGCCTGTCTGTTAGCTATTGTCGCCCTCTTCTCAAGCTCTTGATTCTCTTCGCGAATAGAACCGACGAACGCGGAGGCCTGTGTATATTGTTCACGGAAAAAGTCTCTGTCCTTCTCCGCAAAAACCTTGGCAGCCGTCATTGCCTCAAGTTTGGCCGTGAGTTCGTCAAAAGAACGTAACAAGGCTTCCTGCTTCTCCTGCAGTGCCACACGCTCAGTCTCCCATCCAGTCCTTTCTTCGGCCCACGAGGCCCTTTCTATCCCCCACTTTAACCAGTCCTGGTCATACTCCCCGCGGACTTTGATGAGCATGGCCGATTCATCCGATCGTAGCGTCACGTCGTTTAGCATACCATCACGTTCCTTCCTACAAGCGTCACGCTCAGCTTCCAACTTGACCCTACCTTCTTCGGCTCGTACCACAGCGTCCGATAAATCGGCCACATGCGCGACGAGGTTCACCTTTTCTTCGGACATCTCCTTGCGTTGCCTCTGCCAGTCTGAGAAATCTCTCTCCCACTTTGACCTCTCTTGGGACCACTGGGCGCGCTCTGCCTCCCAAGCTGCAAGAATAGAACCTGTCGGTTGCGATGACTGTCGAATATCATCGAGTTCTGCCTTTAAACCTTGCAGGTTCTTGCGCTCATCCGCCAACTCGCGCGTGAGGCACTGGATTTCTTCTGACTTGACATTGAGCAATGATAGAGCCTCACCAAGTCTTCGCTTTGATGAATCGGTCTGGACCAGTACGATGGTGTGAATGTGAGTTCAGATGGGTCAGGAACTAGCGCACCAAATTTTCGGAGATTGGACGAAGTAGGGAGCTAGCTAGTTGATTGGATGGCGAAGGCTCAATGTCCGGGTCCTCTTGCCGTTGATCTTGGCTGGCCTGGACGATAACATTAACCCGTTGTAGGTCTGTTGAGAGCTGTTCGACGCTGTCAACATCCTCATTTTGTCCATTGAACGGAGGCATCTGAGTGAGATGTCAGTCACATAAAGCAGCGACTTCACGAAATAAGAGACACCCTGAAGCCATTGAGGGCTGGTATTTGGGCGGCCCCGCTATCCACAAGCTCGTTTTCCTTCACGTAAGGCAGTGGGCCAGAGTCCATTGCCTCTTGTGTGCTTTCCTCTTCTTCTTGGCGAAGCTCTATCCGCAAACGTTCCCTCTCTTCTTCGCCCGGCGGCCTTACCTCGCTATGCTCCTGCGTATCCATAGTCGTACTATTCGCGCCGCCATTGAAATCCACCGCTTCTTTCCATTGCAATCTCGAAGTGCTCTCCGACCTGCTAATGGGCGATCCTTTTGGTGAAGATACTGTCTTATGGACAATATCATGGATCGTCTTCGATCGGTTTTCCTTCCTTCCCTCCTGTCGCTCTGCTCCCTGAATGAGCAGAGCCTGATCGAACAGCTCCTTCTCCCTTTTTCTCGGCTCTGAATCGGTTATTTCTCTAGGCGATAGTCTTTTCCGGCGCTCACCGTCTCCCTCTCCCTCGGACGCACTGCTCTGGAGTTGAATGCTTTCGACCGCTCTCTGCTTTCCCTTATTAACACGTTTTAGGGACGTAAAACTCTCGATGGAGCTTGAAGGTGGTTCAGTACCAGTAACACGCGAGGGTACATCGACCGTCGAACGGAATGTCTCAGGGGATATCAGTACTATAGGCTTGAGTATCCGCTTTTTCGGTGAACGATCCGTGCACGGCGGGGTTTTTTCTAATGGTAGGAAGAGACCCTTAGGCGAAGCAGACGAGGACATAACAGAAGCAGCGGTGACGGCGATGGAAGGCAGATCGATTGGGTTACGCGGGGCTTGGTCGGGTACTGGTGACGGCTGGGATAAAGAAAGTTGTGGTAATGACTGTGATGAGTATTGTGAAGTTTCTGATATCTCGGTTTCGGGAACAATGAGTCTATTAGGCGTGCCCGGTTTTGAGCGTTTCCGCTTAGACTTTGATGGAGGTGGGCTAATCGGCCTGGGTAGATCAACGGAATCGAAGTCATCATGGGCACTGGGGGTGTTGCAACGTTTGAGGCAAGTATCTGGAGCACTTGTAGACACATCTGCAAGAGAAGCGGCGGAGTCGGGCTGGGGTGTCTCAGCCATCATTCGATCAAATAGCTCGAGTCGTAGTCTAGCCCCTGGAGAAAGGTCAGGACTACATGAATGTACGCTCGGGCAGACTTGAGGTAAGGATATATGCGGGAGAGGGGGGCTCGAAGTAGGGCTATGGACCGCACCCCGCTGTGTTAACAGTGGAGAAGAGGCCACCTCGTCGGGGAAACGTTTCGATTCCTCTCCGGGAGCGCGTTCCTCATCACAATCATCCTCCCGTGGTTTGGTACGTGGAGGAAGAGGCTTTCTGCGTGACCTGGACTCTTCCAACCGCTCAAGGCGTTTTTTAACGTCTCGAGGAGGTCCAATTTTGATACGAGAGTCTGCTGATTCCAACTCATTCTCGGATAAATCAATTTTCTCGGAGGGCAATTTGCATTCTGATGAGCTTTTCCTGTGTCTGGGGGGTCGGGGAAGTTCCTCACCCTGAGATACATCCGACGATTGGGGGTGACTGTTGAACGAGGGCTTCTCGCACTGAGAGGCAGCCTTGGTTTTCGCCTTGGGGTGAAGTGGTCTTGACTCCACCCAAAAGTCAGACGCTCTAGGGCTGACAACAGTGTCTGCTAAGCGAACATCCGAGCGACGCACGAGCTTGCTCTTGGCCTTGGGCGGTGAAATGTCGTCTTCATCAGACACATCCAACGAAGCGGCGTTACTTTTTGGAAGTACCTTTTTCTGCAGAGTGACTGTGGCATGGGATTTAGGTCCAAGCAGAGTGTCTACATCCTCATCGTCGGAGGAGAGCATCGTTACGGGTAAAATCGATGCCGTTTTCTGCTTCTTGCGTGGTCTGGGCGACTCGCTTTGCCCGTCGGTCTGAATTGCATCACTCGACATCGTCGCAGGGATCTTAGACTGTCGTTTTCTTTTGGCAGGGGATTCCTTTGGTGGTGAGACGGGGGCCTGTTCGACCAGGGCCAAACGCGAAGACCTTGCTCCGGATGTCGAAGTATATGTCCCCTTCCCCGATATGGAAGAACCCGCACGTTTGGACGAACCAAGTGTTCGTGAGGCTGTATTCGTATGGCCTACAATTCCCCGGCACGCGTGTGAGATCCCGTAATGAGCATTCAGCGTTCAGCTGAGAATTCCAAGCCGCACTAGATGGCCTAGATGTGTGGGAGGGGGGGAAGAAAAACACTACTCACCATGTTTCCCTCCTCTCGCGAGTCTCTTCTTCTTGGCCTTCCACTCGGCCACCAGTTTGTCAGTGCAGTCGTGTTTTGCGACCCAAGATTGTGCCCACGGCTTCCTAGTGTCCGGATCAATCCCAACCCACTTGACTTTGTACCTCTTGCCACGCTCCGCAGTGATTTCCTGGACTTCCCAAAGTACCTCATCATCATCTGACCGCGGAATGAATTGAGTCTCAATGTCGCCAGTACTAGATTCGTCGCCGGAGGACATGCTTCCGAAGAGACGCAGTGAGTAGCAGTCACCCAACGATATCCAGACAAGGTTGTAGACAGTGGCAAAGGCTATTGAAGCCTGCTCTACTATGCTACACCCTGCCGGTGATGTCGTGACAGATGATGAGCCGTGTTACTTACATAAGCAGTTATCGTGTGGGACGCGACACCAGGGAAAGGACTGCTGGTAGGTTAAGCAGTCCTCAGAGTTCGGCAGGACGTCGTTGGATAGCAGGGGAACGGGGCCCCTCGACGAAACCCTATTCATTGGACCAGATGTAGTAACAGCGCGATTCGAAGGGCAAACTGCAGATATAGGTAGCCAAAGGGGAATCTGAATGAATGTGACGTAGTAAACGAGTGAGTCCGATATTATGTTTACTCTAGTGGTAGGAAGAATGTAGAGTGGATGCAACAGTCTTTGTGCTGGTTTTCAAAGTACACTGTGAATGCATAGATCCTGAGCCGTTCCAACCCCAGTTCCTCTGATGAAACGAAGGGAGTACGTTCATAAGACCCCATCCTATTCGCCAGGGTCGAACACCTCTTCGTCCTCTTCGACGTAGTCCGATCCAGTGGGTTTCTCCTTCTGATATTCATAACCAACGAACTTCATGACGCTAAAATGTTATGATGAGCCGGAGCTTACTCAAAGCCCACAACACTTACTAGATAGTGCCATCCGCGCAGCCCACGACAACTTCTTCGTGGCTCAGTTGCATTGACATTGGGTTCTTGTCGGGTGTCGCAAGACCCGTGAACTTGCTGGGCAAAGGACCCAATAGACCTTTTATCGAAGCCGCGTTCACACAATCTCCACGAACGTGGGCAAGCGCTGCCCACGCTCCGGAAAGGGGTATGACGTTGTTATCGACGTCCACTCCTAGCGCTGAGCTTGGAAGCGAACGACTCAAGTGATCCAATCTGAGTCTATCATCGCTACTTGCACCCTCCCCATTGTCTCTTTCGAGTGGCTCAAACTCGGGGGTGACACTTTCCCTCTTTTCGTGGGTTGACATCAAAACCTACTCAAAAATCAGAAAGTTGATCAGTTCGGCAAGTCCGCGTCACTCACCCTCCGATCAGCTCCCGACCTAGAACTAAATCTGGTTGCAGTGACTACTCTCCTCTTCCTGGGGTCAACCGCGCCGACAGCAACATCTGGTGTCTCCACCACTGCAACGAGTTTCGGTGGAGCCGTCAAGATGGCAGCACGTCCAAACCTAATAGCAAATCCCTCGGCACCAATAGCCCCAGTGCTCAACGGAGACAATGGAGTCCCAGAGTAGGATAAAGGAGAGTGCAACGAAGACAGAGGTGTGTTAGTCGGGGCCAGAGAAAGACGACCCCTTTGCGCACTCATAGAGTTGACAGAAATCCCAAGGCTCAACTTTCTACGCTGAGGCGTAGCAAGCGATGATGCTGACCTTGAGAGCGATGGAAGCGTGCGAGAGCGCGGGTCAGTGGTGATATGTGCGAAGTTGGATGACGATGTTGGGGAAGGTAGCCGCGCACTACTGCTAATCGGGGACGTTGCGCCACCTTCCGTCGTCAAAGGTTCCTCGTCGTCTTCGTTCCATTGCAAGTGAAGAATAACCGATTTCGTGGCACACTGGGCATACTGTTTGAGAAGGAAAAGGTACAGAAAAGAATAGACATCCACCGTCATCTGGGTACCCTTGGCCGCAAACCATTGAAGCATATTGTTCGGTGCTGCACCAATGTTATGCAGCCTAGAATTCAGAACAGGATCACCCCCCCCTAACTCAGAGAGTTTAAACTGAGAGATCATCTCTCTCCGCTCTACGATATGTAGATCAGCAACCATCATCTAGAGAAAGCGAGGTAAATCACTCAACTGATTGAAAACACCCTAACAATTCCGTCAATAGTCACGCTGACGACTCTCTCGCCTTCATCCGTGGCTCCAGAAGATCCAACAATCTGCACACCAATATTGACAGTTGTCTGTTGTCCAAACCGCACAACTTTTGTTCCTGCTCGCCAGTCCCAACAAACGAGGGCCTTGTCTGCTCCAGCGCTGACGAGATTACGCGAAGAGAGAGCGACAGCGCGAATTCCATTCAAGTGGCCGGCCAGTTGTTGTAGGGGTGTAAAGGTAACTGAGGAGAACAAGTGGACACGTCTTTGGCAGCCTTCTTAGTGCTTGCTATTCAAACAAGCGCGATAACTTACCCGACATCATGGAATCCGACAACGAATACCTCTAGATGCCACTATAAGTGAAGGGATCACAAAAACTAGGAGTGTAAACCATACCCTCTTCTGCCAAGAAATCCACACAACTAACTGGCTTCTTCACTTGTAGACATTTTTTCATCTCGCCAGTTTCTATGTCCCAGAAGCGGATAGTTTCATCATAGGATCCTGAAATAAGTCGCTTGCCTAAAACATAGCACCGGGAATGAAATGATTACTTTATTTTAACATAAATGGTACACACCCCTTAGGAGTAATGTTGTGCAAAAGTTGGTGTGTCCACTCAAAAACCTGATGCTCTGTGGCAAGGCATTCGCAAAATTAGATTCGCGGTGGTGCAATGAGCGATACAAGGGGAACCTAAACGACATAGCATATAATTTAGAGAGGTTGATAGGTCGACCCCACCTTCAGTAAAAATCAAGAGAAGAAGTAACTGAGTTCACATACCATCCTTCAGGTGCGTCAGGTGCTCTGATTGGCACAGGATCATTCGCCGTTAATCGTAGGCAGTGCCAACGCCACAGCGCAGGATGTCTAGTCGCCGCGAACCATTTCTTCGATACCTAAACACTTCAGATCAGTTTTCTAATGGATCTCCATCAAATATTATAGCAGTTTGGTTCAACCAAAATTCGGACTCGTCCGTTAGCTGGAATGCCTGAAATCAACACTTACCAAACCAGCCTTGACGACCTCCTCAACGCACAATTCTCTGAGGATCCGTAGCGCCAACTCCGGAGCTAATGCGCCTAATATGTCAAATGTTGACTTGAGGTATTTCTGCAAGAGGAGGATTTGCAAGGGAATATCTCCTGGCAATAAAGCTACAAGAGGTAACGGAATATGAATGGAGATCGACGATAATGTCCAGATGCATAAGAAGACAGTTCGTCAGTACGACATAGGAAATCTGCTCGAAAGAAATCCACCCACAGTCAAATATTAAGCCAATCCTATGGAGGTGCCAAGCGGTCAGCGTGGTGGCGAACGATAGAAAGACAGAAATGATGAATTGGTAAAATACTCGGCTCGTAACTATGGCCCAGAGTGGTATAGATACCCAATAGGGGGCACAGGAAATATGATGAAGCACTCACAGTGTCATCCTTGCCTGCCTCTTCAGCCCCTTAGTAGCCCTTTTTACTTCCTTTTCATCGAATCCACCCTTCCCGTCACCCCTCAAAGCACTTATCAACCCTACTCCTTCATCCTCAGTCAGGTGTTCTGCATATCCGCTCCAGTATCCCTTTGCTTTCCTGCCTCCACATACACAAATCTCACTGGCATCAACCAGGACTCGAGACTGATCATTCGATTGTACTTGTCCCTTGAGGATAGCTAATTCAGCTTGGAGTGCGTATGCCTGTGCTGCACTGCTTGCTTGTGCACGCTCGAGAAGCCGTTTATAGGATGTGAGGCGGGTAAGATGAACTTTTCGAAGATTGTTCAAGATCCCCTCAAGCTATTTTGGAAAATGTGAGCGAACAGATGCAAGGCAATACATATCAGAAGATATCGGCCGTGTAGAGGATCCGTTGACAGTAGAATGCTAGAACTCCGGGGATGAATAGGGATAAATCTCCCACCAACAGAGGTCTCGGGGTAAAATGTAGAGAAATGTCCTCATTGAAGCATGCTACGACACGAAGAACAGTGCCGATAATGAGAGCCGAACCTAAGCTTACCTCTTCATCCCCGGTCTCCTCGCCAATATCAGTCATCATTTCAAGCGTAATGTCGTCTACGTCCCGATCATCCCAGGAGTAGCCATCATTCATATTCACCAGAGTCGAAGCACCATTTGCTTGGCTGACCGGTCCAGTCCCATTAACGATACTCGCAGCGCCATTCAGGCTCATCGTCCGAGCTAGGAGGGATTCGGATAGAAGAGCTACGGGTTCATGTCTACCTCCACCGGCGAAAGACGCGGTAGAGCTTTTGCGTCGTACTTTTTCCATAGCAGGTAGATGGGATTTTGAAGGTGTCGGCTGGGCTTGAGGCGATTTCTCTGGAGTTTTGGAGACTTTGGGAGACTTGACAGAGTTGGCTAATCCCGAAGATTTTCCTGGGGTTTTGTGAATAGATGACTTTCCCGGTGTTGTTTGTGGTAGGGACTTGGCGAGTGTCACTGGAGCTTCGGTCCGCGAGGGCACGGCCTGCTTAACGTTGGACGAAGCACCACCGGCAATGCCTGTACTCGTAGCGCGAACGCGAGACGGACTACCCTCCCCGCCCATTGAGAGTGAAGTATGCATCTTGTTGGCAGAACCCGATGAAGAAAGATTAATGGAAAGAGAGAACGCAGAGGGACCAGTAGAAAGAGAATTTGAGGGACGAGTATCCGAAAGCACGTGTGACTCTGCATTCCGTGAGGGAGCTGGAGCTTCCGACATCACCCTTGTACGCGAAGGCGTGGCCTGCACGCCCTCCGGTCGTCGACTTGTTGACACAGAGGACAGGACGCGCGGAAACGCGCTTGGAGGACCGATCAAGGAAGTGCGGCGACCTTTCACAGGCGAGGGTGAAGTGGGGTCAGCGCGCTTTGTCACAGGGACCGGAAGCCGGTGACCTGATTGTGAAGCTGCGCTTGACACAGGTAAACTCACCCGCTTCGAGAGGGAGGAAGGTAGAGGGACAGGTTTCGCGTTTGGCGAGCGGATATTGTTCGACGCAGAAACCGAAGAGGTGGTGAGTGTCGTGGAAATTGGTGGGGACGACGGCTTTACGGTCGTACATCCGCTGATGCTACTCGCGTTGGACATCGCCCGCGGTTTGGCAACACTCAGCAAAGAGCATTTGGACGACGTCGACCGCGAAATCGAGAACCGCGTCCGCGTGGAAGCTTCGGAGGGCGCGAGTGCAGGCATGGATAGCACCGGTCAACGGCAGACCACAATTATGGATGACGAGATAAAAATGGGTATCCTGAGGGTATCTGGCGCTGTGTTCGTTGCTATCACGAACGACGAGGAGCGTTACAAGTTGCAACGACAGAACCCCGGACTGTGTTCCCACACCCATGGCTAACAACAGGTCTGTGCAAAACTTCCGTATCCTGACAACAACAATAAAAACAAAGTTTAAGTCCTCCAAAAGTCTCCTACTTGATCTACCGTCGAAGCCGAACTCTCTGTGTGCGTGCCGGATGTATTGGTTGGCGAGTTCTGAGCCCACTGATGCGTTGGAACTAGTGAGCATCCCGCTCCATAACCTGAGCCCTGGAAATGCTATCACACATATTGAACGGGATTTTTGATTGAATAAAACTCACCGAAAAGCAGGCCCAGCCCAGGCAGACGACCGTTGCGGTACGTATACTCAGATGCGACATGTAGTTCGATCTGATGTGAGTGAAAGTACAGGGAATATGGCAATCCATGCCGTTAGCACTTCTGGATAATCCACGGGAGCATCTCACATGCAAGGATGAATTGGAGTCAATCTTCTATGTCCTGTGAATTGTGTTGGTGAACATCTTATCCAGTACTAGCATCCAGGTTTATTCGATTTTCATCAAAGGGTCACCCAACAGCATTTCAGCCATGGAGGAAAAGTGTCTCATGCTTCGAAAAGAGATATTCAATCAGTCTCTCTTTCCAAAGTTTCAGTCACTAAGTATGCTTCTGCGGAATCCTAGCATGATGTTCCCGTCCCGTGTCACCAAACTCCGAGTGTTGATGGAAGATTTCGCAGAAGATGACGACGAAGAGATACAGTGTTCCCTTTCTAAAGGTGACCTTTTGGTACAAGCACGTTCCAGCCACGAAGACATACCGAGAGAAGCACTCTTTAACCGCTGAAACCACCCCACACCAGCTGACCCACAGCACAGCGATTCCAAGATCATGGATATACACATCCCGACTTGTGCCTCTTGACACTCAACACACTCATCAGAGCTTATCAAGACTTAAAGGGCACAGAAGCATAATTTGGCTGCCCCAGTCCGGTGACTGGTCGTCAGACGATCCCAAGGAGTTGCTCATTTCTTGGTCACCTCCACACGCGTGTTTGCCCGCTCGTCCATACCCGGTATGAATTCCTTACTCGCCCATTACAGGAACTGTCACCGCATGTTTGATTGCTGGCCGGGAATAGCGGAATCGGCATGGGACAACTCTTATGCAGAGTCGTTTCAAGTGAGTCGGCTGCTTCAGAGCTGGTTCGGCACTCCAGAATGGTCGAGGTCAGGTAGGGAGAGGCTCTTTACCGATAAAATCCTGATCTGAAACTACCTATTCATCCAACCTACGTCAGCTTGGAACCTGAAACCGGGTGTTTTTCGCTTCGATGCATAAGCACGATTAATTTTGCACTGACAGACAACGGACTCAGATGAGCTGTTCTTCCAGTGCTTGGAGCGAACCTTTTGGGTTTGACTAGGTTCAAACGGACTCCACCGCGTGACAAAACGAGGCGTGTCCGCGATGCACGTTCACCTTCATAGCCGTGTATGTGTTGAGCCTTGATCTTTGGCTTGCTGGATCAAAGGTCCGCGGTAGCTCCATATCGCGGTCTTTATATTCTTTGGTCATTACATCAATCGTAGAAGGGGTTGGCTGATAATGCTACCCGAGCTACTCGAAAACGCCGAGATGAACATTTCTTCTTTCTTTCTTTTTCTCTCCGAGGAGGGAAACAGCAAGCCCTCAGAGAGACTGGTACGGATCTTTGGGCTGTTCTTCGTGACCATGTCAAGTGAAAATCGAAAGGGGATGTCTGAACTAGACTCAGAGGACATATCCCTGAAGCTCGATATTAAGGAGAGTTCCAGTGGTATTCAGTGGCGTGCTCGCTGCCTGGCGGCGACTTCAGATATGACAGTAGATGTCGTGATGTTGGCGGTATTACATGACTACATACATACTTCTTCAGGAGATACATCATTCCGGATTCAGATGCTATTAGTACAACAGATGGACATCAAGAAGCCTTCGAATATGTGACCGATGAGGTGACGCCTGACCTGCAGACACAAGCTGGTGGCACATTATCCCTACAAACTAGAAAAGAGAAAAACAGGCCCCGGTTCCATGAAAAAGCCGCCAATATCCTGGTAACAGATGAGCAAGAGAGAACCACAGCTATGAAACACATCGGTAAGCGCGCTCGGAAGAATGGTCTGACCTCATATGGCTTACGCTGTAGAGCTGACACGATTTCCGATCCGCCTTGGCGCTCTGGAGCATCATGAACCTCATCCCCACTATGCCAGCATATGCGACAAACATCGCGCCGCATATCATATCCACTTTCCATAAGCACGTCAAGCAAACAGACCATAGGGGTAACCCAAGCATCACCGAAGCTCGGGCCAGAGAGGGGAATACGATAGGTAGTGTCTTTCTCCCTATCAACCGGTCGCCTTCTTCGTCTTTGAAGTCCTGGCAATGTAGAGTCGTGGCAAATATCACCATACTCATAACCACAGCGATGAGCGCAACTGGCTCTATGGTGGATCTATCACATCCTGCAGAGCAACGGTGAACGATGGTTCAACATGCACCAAGAGCGCCTACCTGCGACAAGAGTTCCACCTAGTTCGAACAGTGAATAGCCTAACGCAGTCATGATGTTCTTGGAAAGCCAGTGTTCGTGACCCTTCAATTCGTTGTACCAAATGATTAATGATGCGGTGATCACGCTGACAGTGAACAGGTAGGCGCTGTACGAAGCAGAAAGACACAGGCATGTTGGTGTAAGGAGCCAACGAAATATTTTAGCGTCCCGAACGCTTATAAGGCCAGCGGGAATTGGACGCCAGGATTTATTCTTTCCGTCCTCTTCTGGGTCAACCAGTTGGTTTGCGGCCTCGAACTGCAAGAGGTGTAACCAAATCCAAAATATTATGCCGGGGAGTCGCTTGATGTCGCAAAGTGGGGCGGCAGCGGAAGCGAAGATGGTCTACGAATCAATTGTCAAGATCTGCGAGCATGCGCATAGAGATCAAGCTGATACTTGCCGTCGGGATGAGAACCGTCACGAAATCGGTCTTCATATACAGGTAAAGAACGCGAACACAGTGTCCAATGCTTTTGCAGCATACGAATTCAGTCATGGCGGGGTCGTGAAGTCGTGAAGAGGTAGGGACTCCCTGCGAAATCAAAAACATGAATCACGGGGCGATTAAATATCTCATCGCTGCCCTATTCGGACTCCCACTGTAAGCCAAGCGATCAACGGGCCGGAGGCGAAGGGAAGGATCAACAACCTTGGACAGGATGGACACTCTACTGCCGAATGGTTTCCAAAAGGAGTAAGTTTCGAAATGACAAACGATACTGTACACCTCGTGGTAGCTCCGCGACGTATCACTTACCACGTTGCGGCGCCGAGCCCCAGCATCATGAGGGATAGCATGGACATTTAATTTTAGCCGTCTTCCGACCACCTCCCAACGGTCTATAAGAACGTTAACCGATAACGTTGTACACTATCCTTTTACTTGTCTGGGCCAGCGATGGTGTAGAGGCACATCTATTTGTTTAAAGTGGTTTCGGCAGAGCATACTTCGACAGGGTGGGCCTGACCCAGAGAAGAAGAATCAGGAAGGAAACATGTCAAGGGTGAATGAACACGCTGGAGCCGATCAAGATGACGCCGCAGATGGCCTGACACCTGTTATATTCCAGATGTTGTTGTTGGTTGTCAACTGGTAGGGAAGGCGGGAAGATAACGAAGGATATCCTTGTATGAATTTGGAGCCGGTGGGACTGCATAACGGTATTGAGAGGCTTCTCGCCGGCTGGCAACTGTTTCCCAGCGTTAGCAACAAGGTTTACCCAGGTTTGTCGTATTCACTGCAATTTGCGTGCACCTCTTGCTCACACGCAGATCGGGAGCCGCGCCCCTGTTTCGGGTGCCTATCAAACTAGTCAGAAGACCTATGTGCATCAGATAGTGTAACACTCGCCCATCCCTGAATGACCGAATGAGGTTGAACAACCTTATGGTTCAATAAGTCCCCTAAGACGATCTATCTGTGCCTGCATACTATACAACTGTGAGATCAACGCTGCATGTCTATTCTCCATTCGAGAGAAGTCCTCATCATCCCGGCCCTCACTCTCATCCCGATGTTCCCGTGGTTGAGATGTTCCAGACAGAGAAGACGGCGGAAGCAAGCCAGAGTGAGAGGTGGCAATTGTCGGTGTGGTGCTTCTACGACTCAGCATTGACATTGCAGAACCGGGGCGTGGGCTAGGACTTGGACTTGGAGGCCCCTCTGATCCCGACTCTGTCGCCTCGGACTCCGACGCGATAGGAGTAGGTGGGAAGTTGTCAGATGGCCTATCGGCGTTAGTTACCACAGGGGTCGGCCCAAATCTGAGCTCTTTCATGACAGAGACCGTACGGTTCTGGTTGATGGAATCAAGGATTCGGGGCTTGCGCCCACTAGCGAGCACTTTTTTCCGCGCGCTCATGCCAATACAGTCTACAAGCTGTCTCATGGCTTCACGGTCGGATACTGCGCGGCGCATTGGTGTGCGACCAGTCGTATTCGTCCGTGGGAGAGTATGGTAGAGTGTCATGCCCGGCCGACGAATGGGAGTCGCGAATGCGTTCGGGAGGTTAGACAGCAGCTCACTTCGTTCATACGGTGGACATGGGCTGGATTGAACAGAAAGTAGAGGCCGAGGAGTTTTCAAGACCTCTGGGGCTCCTCGCCTAGTGCTTCCATCCAAGAGTGGAAATGCTTCTCTTGTTGGTCCCCAAGAAAAGCCGATAAAGGAGGCATCAACTTTGGGAGATCCAGACTCTGGCGTGACGCGAGGGGTCGAACGTAAAATGGACCAGCCCGGAGACGTGCTTACGGACGACTGAAACAGCGCAGAAAAATGGAACGGGTGTGAAACACTTTCATCTTGAGGATCGGGCGGTCCACACGGAGGTGACACGACAGGAGGAGACGTCGTATATGAGAAGTGCGGCACGTGTAGCGTTGGTGGAGGGTCATCTAGGGGCCATCGGTTACTAACGGGAGATAGACATTCTGTGAATATACATTACCTGTTCCAACACTTGCCCAGTGTGTGAGTTTGAAAAACGGGTGCTCAGTGATTTCCAGCACACTGCAACGACCAAGCCTGTGTTCACGGGAGGTCAAGAATCTTGGAGATGTCAGAAATGTCGCCGAAACATCTACGAGAGGCCTTACCGACGTAATAAATCTCGACAGGATTCAGAAACAGGGATAGAATTGTCGAATCGCAAGCTAGTCTAAGAGTGTATGAGATCGCTGAGACAGTAACGAATAGAAAAGAACGGACCTCGTGGTCCATGATCCTAAGGTATGTCGTTTTAATATCGTTAGCAAAGAACGGTGTTGTACCGTATACCAGCTCATAAAACATGACTCCAAGGCTCCACCAATCTGTTTCCAAACCACATGTGCTAGCTAGCTGCTCAGAGCCTGGAGAGCCTGGAGATTGACCAGAGAGCTCGAATGCGAGCAGAGCGTCCTCATGCGCTTGCAAAATTTCGGGCGAAATATAGTCACAGGTGCCGCAAGGGACTAGTGAATGACGTTGCGGGATGCCCTGGCTTCCATCTGGCAGGGGGGACAGGGGTGCCGCAGAACCAAAATCGATCAGACGTAGGTGAAAATTTGAGGTCAGGACAAAGTTGTGGGGCTTGATGTCACTGGAGTATCGTCGTTCAAATGATGTACTGCGCATTCAAACTGAGACCTACCGATGTGCGAATCCCTGAGAGTGACACCAATGAATCGCACATACAGCCTGGGGAGCCCACCACGCCAGGTCGGCTTCCAACACTCTGCCGTCATGAGGATTGGATTCGAGGACATCCCACAACGTGCCCCCCTCCGCGTAATCCATGACGAGATTGAGATGTGTGGAGGTCTGGAACGAACACAAAAGATGAGGTGCCCACATGGTGTTGCCGCGCTTGGCAAGTAGTAAAACATCACGCTCAATTTGCGGGGAGCATTGCTGTTTCAAGCATGAATCGACCGCAATAAAACTACATCTATTGTTGGAGGTTACCTCACGGGATCTCAGGGCAAATACCCTCTCGATCGACTTGCGAACATAAATGCGTCCATCAAGCACACAGTTGACCACATCAATCTGGTGCGAACTCAGTGGGGAAACACGAGCATAGTGGCGGGACAAACGACACCGAACTGGCCACGGTCTAAGGTGCCAAATACGACGAGATCCTTGTTGTTGAATCGCAGCGAATCAACCTTGATGGTTTTTGCTGCATTTAGTTTAGAATGGTCGGTCAGGTTCAGTCCAGCCGTATGAGAGGACTCACAAGTCTTGCCGATTGTGTTCTGACCATGTAGAAGGCGATCGAGGGCAATGCCCTCCTCGTCGTCACTGCGAGTGCGTAGTAGCGAGCCGAGAATGTCTTTCCGCTCCGCCCACGATAAAGACATGCATCTGCTTGTTGTAGCCGTTGTAGCCGCGAGTCTCGGTATGTTCAACAAAACTCCAGTTTGGCGTTATTTGCGTGAGTGCGACCGTGTGGGGGGTTTGGTACGGTGGCCTGGTTATGAGCGAGACAGTTCTTGCTGGAAAGCTATCATGCCGGAGAGACTGGCCGCAGAACGCACGGTATTCTGGCACTGGTGAAGTCATCTATGTGAGTCAACTTCAGAGCAATTCGTCAAGCACTCCACGTCACCGAGGCAGGGGCATTCGCCCAAGGCGACTCGTAATACGATCCGTCACGGAGCTCTGAAGATCACAACAGAAGTCTTTTGTGTCTAATTGCAGACGTTGTTGTTTCTGCCTGTGGACCCAGGTAGAACAGTCTTCACACGTGTCCAAGTAACCTCTTTCCTCGTGTATATCCTCGTCCGCGGCTACGTGCATGTGTATGCCTAGGATCTCGTGGTGACACCTGCGGTGCGGTGAATGCGTTCATGCCCTTGGTCACAAAGTTAGCTACAGGTTGTTGACGTTCTGTCTCGTCTCGCACAACGGCTTTGCTTGGCTACTACTGCCAGCAGTGTTTTGTAACTTCTGAACACACATTACCCTCGGGTGTCGCACCAAGAATTCCATATTGGCACGCTCCAAAATCTCGTCGCCAAGGGGGCGTAGATACATGGGATGCTAGTCGTCCGATCAATATTTGGCGCGTGATGTAAAAATCTGCCGAATACACCTGATATACACTCCAAGTCGGGTCATAGGGGCACTACAACTCGCCTTTCAGTGAATACGTACATGTCATGATGGCAGCCAGCCACCCGCCTTACGGGTGATGAGGTATCGGTATTTCTGTCACTGGCCGTTGACGATAGATACGTCATTCATCAAGACGGTAAGATGGTACTGTGCTACCGGCGCCCACCGATAGTTGCATTCCGATCCAACCAATTCCAGTTTAGAACTGATACTGCTTCGTTCCGGGACAGGATAGCTCTCGGACACTGCTGTGGATTTAGTGCTGGATTTTGTATTCGCGGCTGGTCGATGCAGACATGGAGCCGTTCAGCTGAGCCAGTCGACTACGTGATCTCAGTGGGCATCTCATACTGGCTAAAATATTCAAGTCCTGACGATACATACCACTATCAAGGTTAAGCTTTCGGCGGACATGGCGACATCATCAGCGCGAACCGATCTTTCTGTGTTTCAGCCACCTTCTCTTGGCTGCGAGATGAGTCAAACTGTGCGGTGTCTGGCTTTTCCTCCCTTGCCTGGGTCCTGATGATTTCAGGTTCGTTATTGTCGGGAGATGTATGTCTGGTGTCGTGGATCAACGTCATCCATGCCGTTCCTCCAGCTTAGCGGGCTCCTTTCTGGACATCACGTACAGTGTACACACGCTCGTCATGCATTGCTGACGTGTGTACCGAAAGGGCCATCAGCATCTAGGGTGCAACTTGGTCATGAGGCCTACGGCGGATGAAATCTGTGTTTGCCGGGACCTATACCGTAGCGTCTTTGCCAGCTGGCAGGGATCAAGTCAAACTGTCTAGACCCCAGCAGTCTGATCCTTCATCGCAGTCGATGAGCGTTGCGCTCAGACAGCGGCTTGATAGCGGGACAGTCAATCTCTGGGATGTTTACAGATGGGAGGACCCGATGGCATGGTGTCATCACGCCTTGTGGGGTCCTATTGGTGATTATCATCGTGAGTGCAGCTGGGCGGGTGTCATCTTCTACGCACGTGTGTGGACATCTGCAAACGCTGTCGAACTGAGCTCAGGAAGCGGGACATCAGACGTGTTTAGCCGTAGAGTAGGGGTGGGTGGCCTTATTTAGTACCTATGGAGAATGGTTTATGCGTGCGCTTGAACGCTTGAGCACGGGCACCTTACCATTGCGCCGAGACAGCGGGTCTCGATGGTCAGCATGTTTAGTTGTTGCTTCTGATTCAGAATGGACTTGATGGCCGTCGTCTAAGGAGAACGAGGTCCCCGATGAACCACCGTGCTCATGTCTATGACAGCCCTACACCCAATAAGGTCTGCGTCATCTCGACAACATGCAGCCATCTCCCTATAGAAACATTTTATTTTTTCTCCTCATGACATAACGCTACAGACTTGATCTGTTTCCCACCACCAAGGGCGAGCCGTGTTTCAGTCGGGAAAAACCCATCGGACCACCTTTCCTGACGAATTTCCAACCCACAGCGTCTCACTGAACGGGACAAGAGAGCGCATTTCTCAGCAAGACAGGTCAGAGGAGTGGAGGGAACGCGACCCACTCAATAAAGTCGAGGGACGTGATGGACGTAGAGGCATCCTTCTCAGCCTCCAAGTCACGAATTTTCAGGAAGCTCCATCGAGTCCGAGCGTCCTTGAGAGCGTCTTCCGCACTCCAGGTATACAGCGCCGCAGAACCGTCTGCGTGGCCGGTGGCGAGGATACCCAGATGATTATGGTCCCGTTCATGAAAGGCGATCGACGTCACACAAGGCAGTTGTGTGCGGGGCATGCTCGTCGCGAGATCCAATCGCGCAATCGGGCGCGCGTTGATGGTATGAAGCCATAAGAAGTGGGCGGAACATGTCGCGATATAACCCTGGTCCCCATCGTAAGTGAGGTTAACTAACCCACTCTCCTGAACGTACCGTGGACTCGTTGATCGCGACGAGATGCACGGCTGTATTTTCGACCGGAAAATTTCCGGCATGCCAAATCGATCGGACATATAGACCCCTGTTGAGATCCCACAAGATGGCACTTCCGTCCAAGCTGCCACTGATCACTACAGACCAAGCCCTGGACACGTCAAGACAGACTACCGGAGCACTATGTTTGCGCAGGAGATGCATGAGCGTCAGCGAGGGCTCTTGTCCCTTTCGGATCTTGGTCGTCGTCGAACCCATAAATGGCGACATTGACGGGGTTGCATGAGACATCCGCCAAATACGTACCAAGGAATCGTCCGAGCCAGTCACGAGGGTGTCCTGATCCGCAAATCCAGCACAAGTAGGGAAAGTAGCTTCAATCGTTTGTACAACCTGAGAACGAGACACCATCCATCATCCCCGAGTGCCGAGTGTCAGAGATGCTGTAACGCTTACCATGCCGTGATAAAGTACGCAGAGGACATCATCTTTTCCCCATTGTACTTGTTCGTCGAATCGTGACGGGGGAGAGAGCAGACCATCAGGTACTGGAATCATCTTGCCGCTGCCGTCCTTTACTACACACGCGACAGGTCCGTCAAGCACCACTGTAAATCACTGAGCCTATGATCGTGCATGGAACCTAATCCCAACATTACCTTTCAATGGCCGAGGATCCCTGGTCAACGCCATGGCATCCTCTGGTATTCCTCGAGATACTTGTGCTGGGAGGCTGAGGATACCCTGTAAATTCCTAGGTGGATGAGGAGAAGAAAAAAGCTTGCGCGGAGTCTGTCCAACTATTAATGGCGTCAGCCCACACCGAAAACACAAGAAACGAGGGTCGCCGTCATTACAGTTGTGGATAATCCCGATCGTCGCTTCTCGTTCGATAGGGTCCGTAATCTTATCCAAGTCTATCACATCGGTAAGGGACTATCGCCAAAACATTGGAACGGGCTCGCCTATTGCCCCCTCGTAGCTGAGTGGGTGAAACACGTTCAGAGAATCGGTGTCGCGTTGTTTGCATCCCCATATAAGATCGATCCACGCTGGGAGATTCTCGCTCACGTAGCGGCTTTCCAGTGCCTTCAGGGGAACAGATATAAGCGAAACTAAAGAAGTGCATAACAAACGTGACATGGGGCACTCACTTGACGATGCATGTGCACAAACAAGAGGGCGTCTCCTTTGGCCCACGGGGGTAACTTCACGTCGTGAATCTTTTCCCCATTGCTCGTCAAAGAGCCAAAGTCGAGATTGAACAGATTCTCGAGAAATCTAGTTGCTGCATGAGACACTCATCAGCTGTGATCAATAATACCTTACTCTGGACACGTAAAAAACTCGGGGATGAGCTCCCGAACGTCTCCTCTCACATCCTGCGAAGCAGAATAATACGTCCTTCCGATGTCACTACGCTTGACGGTCAGCAATGCATACACGGGTGCATCCATCCAACATACACGAACAGTCTATCCGGAAGATCCCAATCCCCACCCTATGAGAACAGCCGAGTCAGCGGGTCTGATCTCACACCGAAGGACGCACCTGTAGGGTCTTGAACATGTTCGTATACGGCGCCATGCGAATCAAAAAATGGCAAACGATCATGGACCTGCCGTCAAGCGCGCGTCATTCGCTAAAGACAGAACCACCTTGGAAATCAAGCCGTACGAGCTAAAATGGGTGCCATAATGAAACGGTTTCTCTCCGACGCTTTCCAAGTTTTCGTAACGACTCCGAGCGGTCTCACAGCGCTCCAATGTCAGAGCACCCATCGGCTTCGACAGGCTTCACAAATTGAAACATGTTACCCGTTGAGAGTGAGGAGTATGGAGACAACTTACTCCCGGAATGAGTCAGGCGATGATAAATCCAAAATGTCTGAGGTATAATCGTTCAACACCCAGGCTTCCAAGTCTTGATCAGGCAAACATGGGCATGTGTATATCAACAGGGAAACATACGAAAAATGGGATACTGCGTCGCGTCGCTCGGCGTGCGTCCCGAAAGCTGGTTCAAGATACTCAGGTAGGTGTACTAACGGACGCTCAGGTCAGGCACGAACCACATATGACAGGACTAGACCACTTACGTTGCTGATCTCTCTGTCCTGCCACCGTCTTTGAGCTGTTACCAATGCCCTGTCGTGAGCAGTCAATGCTGCTCTTCCCTTTCCCATTGGCATCGCCATGCTCAGCTCTCGCAACACTAGCCCGAGCGTCGACACGTGCTCATGGGTCGAATGTCGCGTCATGATAGCTTGTAGCCTCTGTGAAACGTCATGACGGTGGGTACCGTCCAGAAACACAGCTAACAACGTTCGACTATCCTTGAAGAAAATCTCCAGGCTGGTACCTATTGAGCCGGCATCCTGAAAGCTACGAAAGACACACTCACGCGACATCCCGAAATAGAAATGTTTTGTTCGAAAACCCAGCAATCTGCTCGAGTGACCTACGTCCCCGTGAGTACGACCCGCACGCGTGCACAAATTTTGGAATCCACAACTCACCATCTCCGTGCCTTTTGAGAACTTTGCAAATGGGGCGTACTCCCAGCAACGAAAAACATCCCTTTTGGTGCATCGAGAGCATCAATCAGTTCGCCTGCATCGTTTTCGATCAGTCCATCCAACATGTAGACGTGAGTATGTCCGAATATGAGTAATCCGGCTGGGAAGACATGAGCTCAATAGGCAAAAGAAGATAACGAACGTACGATAGGAATCTACTCCAGATACCCGACAAATCGTGCTAACAGCCTCGATGACGTCTCCCGGTTCTAGTTCGTGTCTGACCCTGCGGTGTTTGTCCTCCGCAACCTCTTCCGCCAAAAGGTTGGAGTGATCGTCCATGGGTGTCTCCGTATCATCTCTGACCAAGCCATCCGCCTGCAAAATGGACAAATCTTCAATGTCTTTCTCACTCGCCATGCTTTTGGTCTCCGCGTGATGCACCAAACCAAGTGACTCGGTGAACGGTTCCAACTTGTTCCTGAGCAAGTAGCTTGAGCGAATACCATGGGATACTGAGGGCATAGCTCACCGTGTTCGATGTGGACCCTCTGTCTCGTCTAGTCTCCAGGTCCGTTCAGGTCCAAGATGACACCACAAGTCACGTTCCGAGCACCCTCCCAGCACCCCCTCACGAATGACCGTAATACGCCGGCGGCGCTCACGCCTGTTGAACCGCGATAAATCACAGGATGAAAATAGACAGGTCATGTCTTACATATCAATGAATGTTTTCCGATACCGTTCCCGCTCAGAGGCAACGATTGTATTCCTCCATTCCGTCAAGCGACTAGTGCACTTGCGCAGTGCCTCTTCTTGTATGGATACAAGCCTGCTGGACGAAGACGTGGCCACAACGCTCGTTGGATGAGACCCAGGCCTGATGACATCTAATATCTGGATGGCCAACCACGTCAGATACGTCTCGCATCCAATATACCGTGGTGGATTACCTGCCGCTTCTGGGCTGATGACACATGATTACCCATCGCTACCAAGGTCCCGAGACGGGTCAGTTTTGTAGACACATTTGCATCGCCGTTCCCAGGAAGAAACGAAAGACATTCTATGAGTATCTCTGTCGGGCTATGTGACTTGAACAGCTGACAGAACGACGAATGAGAACCGTGAAGATCGATCAGATCGTCCAGAATTCGTTCCGTGACGAGTCTCGACGGGCCTGAACCAAAATAATATTAGCGAACCTGGCAGAAGTGGAGGAAGATAGGGACCGACCTTGAGCTTGTGTGTCCGAGCACACCAACAACCCTTGGCGAAGTGCAAGTAACACGACGGCAAGCATCTGACGACACCTGACGGACTTAGAGGCGGATCCATCGTCTTGTGTTCGCTGTAACAGTAGGTCGAGAGCAGCCTCATGAATGGCCTCGTTCCAGATAGGCGGCAACACCCTTCTCAACGTAAGCCAGCCACTTGCGAGCTCAAAATTTCGCCCAAAGGAAGAGGATACACTAAAGCTAATCCCAATAACCGCAAGGACTTGACAAACGAGAGCAGGGGATGGTTCAGATCCGAGCCACAGCAATGCAATGCGCGCAACCGGTAGAGCCTCTGCAAATCTCGCGTAGATGGTCGGGATTCGAAGAAGTGATATGACCGTATCCAAGATCAATCGCACTTTTTCGTAGTTGCCACCCGTAGAGGAAGTCCGAGGCGAAGGCAATGGAACAGGGTCTACAAATTCATTCCAACTGTGTCTTGGCCCAAAAAACGAAATCATCGCACGTACCAGAGTTGACATTCGCTGCTACATAGGACGCAATGGGTTTGATAGCATCATTGGCAGAGAAGTTGGTTTGCATGACAACCCCAAGCGCGTTAACGACGTGAGGGATCGTCTCCGGAGGGTACCAAGACGTTTGCATCGCAAACAACAATCTACGCACAAGATTGAACTTGGGCAAACGGACCTTGGCATTGAATTTCCGGTAACGACTAGCACGGAAGAGAAACGCAAAGTGTTCAAGATGTGCTTGCTGGATATCGGAGCTTGTCATTGACCAAAGCTCAAAGTCGAGAGCGATTGCAACGTATGCGATTGTGTTCGTGATAGTAGAAGTGCTGAGATCGCTTATCGTCAGTCATTCAACAGAGGCAAACAAGAAATGTCTCGCACTCTGGAGACCGAAAACTGAGGCCAAGAAACTCGAACAAGATCTCAAAGCTCGTCATATCGATGAGGCGACTCTTTTGATAGAGGATACTGGCAAGAACGTCGTAACCAGCTATAGTCATTAGTAACGAACAAGAACATGACATCATTCTTACCTACTCGCTCCATGTCCTCCGAATTTTGCCAACAGTTACGAACGCTGTCACATACAATAGCAATCGTACGAGACAGCTCGTGCGATGTCTTTCACGGTTTAACGGGACGAGAACAAACGACATGCGGGGGCGCTTACCTGCGCGAGAGATACGAGACAAAGCGCCAGCTGAGTACCGCCTATACTGCCCAGCGCAAGATCCAATGGCCGACATGGAATAGAAATGACAGGTCCAAAAACAGCAACACTGCTCGTGCGATGTCCTCTTGAGCGAGGGTGGGCGTCCAATGATGGAAAGTCTGTAATATCCTCAGCAATGACCTTGCATAGAATCGAAGCCTCGCTAATTAGCGCGCCATCCCTGATCGCACGCTTGAGAGATGTTTCTCCGGAGATCGACCCAGAGCCAACCATGTACATGTTGAGCGAGGTGGACGCTTCGTATGTAAGGAACCGAACAAGAGCCCTGTCCCGGAAGTTTCCTTCATATCTCGGACCCAGATGATGGATAAGCCTAGGGAGCTCATCATCTGACTCGGATTAGTGACGAAGGACACTGACACAAGGGGATAATCACCAAGTGGTGTAGAAAGAAGGTATGCCGAGGCCATACACCAACTAGAGGCCTTGTCCGGCATTTCATCACCCAAGGCAAATTCTCCGACACAGTTTTCGTGGATACTGGGATAAGCCCAGTCGATCGTTTCCTTGAGAACGCCATCTACGAACACACCTGACAAGAACGTCAAATCAGGAACAGTCCACGATGCGCCGAACGTACGAACGGCAGCTGGAGACACTCGGTGCGGGTAATAAACAAGGGCGATATGAGTCCATCGCGAAATTTCTATTCGTGCTTTGGATAAGACTGCAAATTCCTGACGAAACCTGACTCGTAGTGCGAGGGCACCGTTGCTTCCTACACTCAATTCTATGGCACAACGTGAGCCGAAAGAGATGCTGAATATTCTGTGCGCCACAGAGGGCAGCCTTTCAAACCATGCCCACAGCTACGCAGAACCAGAGGTAGTACACAACGTCAGGGAAAGATATCTGCAAACAGTGCCCACCATGAACGTTAAACCAGAAGTTGGAAGTGTATTCCAGCCACCGAGCGGTATCGTCACTGCGCACATATCCTGAAAGGAAATGTGAGGTGGCCATTTCGATTTCAAGCCGGTGCGAATGAGTTCGATTATCTCCGCATTCAGCGATCTGTCCTCCTTCACTGCGTACTGGAACAGTCTCTTGGCATCTTGGGAAGAAGCACCCATCTCGAATAACCGCTTGACGATCTTGCACTGCAGCCGACGTTCCGCACCATGCGAATCTAGTTGGTCTACCGTAGAAGAGGAAATGAAGCTAGAAAACATTTCCGTTAGAATGCCCAGCGTGCTCAAGACGGAAAGGTTATGGTGGGACGATTGCGTCAGGTGCTCCAAGACCCTATACACTATGAGTCGGAGAAGGGCATTCGTCGCAAGGGACCCGAGCGCAATTTCCCAGAAGATCTTAAAGACACGTGGTAACCGAATGGTACCCAGAGATGGCGCAAACTCCAGGAAATGGATATCAAGCTCGTCCAGGTCGCAACAAGATGCTTGCAACGTCACAAACAAGTCTGCGACGGCAAAGTCGTGTACAGAAAGGGAAAGAAGACACCCGAGGGTCTTCTCGAAGGTGACCGGGTGTTTGACGAGTGCATCGCAGGCATCAGACAATGCCGCGTAGCCGACATACTTCTGTAGTCGTACCGTAAGAATATGAAGGGTATAGTAAAAGGCAAACCTGTTTACTAACCTGGAAAAAGGTCAAATTGGCCGAGTGTCGATTCAAAGCCTCCGAGGTCAGCATAAACACAAGCTGTATACAATCAAATACATCCTGAGTTGACTGAGTGCTTGACAATGCAGACGATGTGGCCGGTAATGTCGATAGGATATGCATCAAAACGAGGAATCCGTCCGCTTCGCGAAATGCACCCAACGCCCCAGAGTACACTCCCATGGTAGACTGAAGGGAGCGCAAAACCTGCCAAACGTGATTCATGAGTGCAAAGGCGATTCGTCTATACAACGTCCGTTTTTTGTACCATGATCCTTGAACGGGTATCTTCCGCCAACTTTAATTCGCCCACCATGGATTTAATCTTGCCTGCGTGTGCGCTTCCCTCAGTGCTTGCGACCGGTGGGCTGGGCCGAGCATCGTTATTGGCGTCGTGCGCGTGATCATGAAGATTTCGAAGAGGTGCTAGAAGCGACCTCAGCATTTTATAGAAAAGTGAAGGTCGATCCTTCAGGAAATGTTCATTACAGAGTGCCAGAGGCCGGAGCAGCTATTAGGACGGTGGGTGAACGCGAGGCTGGGAGGGTGACTTCCTTCTTTGGTCTCACCCCTTTTGTACTGGTCGCCCACCCAAATACTTGACTCAAGCTGAAAACAAGATGGTATATATGTACAATAATGTCCACGAACTCAGGTTTTAGGGATGCACCACCCACAATGAATCCATTGATCTCTGGTCGTGTCGCTATCCCAACCCCAAATGAACCTGGTGTAAGCATCGAGAACAGACACACAATAGCGACGAGATTCTTTTGCCTCACAGAGCCAAGGTCCACCTTGAAACTACCCCCGACGAAGAAACGGCGAGGCATTGTCTCAGAACCATTTCTGTTCACTGGATTGTAGGAAAGGGATGGGTTAAAGGGATTAGTGAGCAAACGTCAATTGTGGACGATGACGACTTGATCTGACACTTGCGAGTGCCAGCTGATACTTGCCGAGGAGGGAGAAACGTATGAAGATATAGGTGGTACAAACGACAAGCAGAGCCATGCCCCTCTCGGGTGTGCTGCCCTGCGCTTGGTTCGCTAGAGCTGTCTTTGCAGTGCTGTCCCGCTACACATGTTTTCTCCCGTCCATGTGAAAAGGGACACCTGGCAAAAAGGTCCTGCAGACTCGCTCGAAACATACTGTACCCCGAAACTTTTTTCTTGTCTCCCCAAGACCACTTATCGAACAAAGTCAGGGGAACCAAAGTGCTTGGCGGTCGATGCTGGAGTACCTACACGAGTGCACACTGAGCGAGAGCAGGTAAGAAGGTAAAGGAGAGCGAGGAGTGCCACCCCATGGCGATTGAATGGACGGCGAGTTGTGGTGAGCGGACTGTGCACATTCACAATCATGCCACAACCTCGTTCACCGAGTACAAGAGCCGAATTTTAACCTCTAGATCGTCATTGACCCGTGCCTTTAGATAGTCTTACACAGTGGCATCTAATATTTCCGTCACTGCCTCCTCACGTTGATAATATCCACAAATTCGGGTTTCAAGGATGCACCACCCACAAGGAATCCGTCGACGTCTGGCTGTGTCGCTACCGAAACCGCGAATGGGCTCAGTATAAGCATGACGGCAGGTGAGAGGATAGACGTACAAAGTTCCTTGGCATTCGCTGCGGTGACGGAGCCGCCATATATGACTCTCGTCGTCTCTGCCACGCTCTTGGACACCTGCCTCTCCAAAAATCGACGGATATCGGCATGGGCATCTTGCGCCTGTGCCGCGGTGGCAACCCTACCCGTACCGATCGCCCACACCGGCTCGTACGCGATGACAACGTTGCTACCAGACGAGATTCAGGCCCGAGTCAACCTGCGAAACGAGACACGTACTTCCAGTAGCTCGCACTCTGGAGGACGTCCACGACAGCCTGGAGCTGTGCATTGACGACCTCTGTCGTCTTCCCTGCCTCTCTTTCCGTGAGGGTCTCCCCGACACAGAGGATCACCTTGAGAGAGGCATCTAGAGCCGCCTTGGTCTTCGTCCCGACCAACTCGGACGTTTCGTGGAACAATGTGCGACGCTCAGAGTGCCCTGGTGGCCCCTGTAGACCAGCGAGTGGAGAAGAGGGCATGACGTACCAAGAATGACATATGGAACACCGGCGTCGGCGAGCTGGGCTGGGCTGAAAAGTGGTCGGTGAATAGTGAATGGTCGAGCAAGTCATGCATGTTCTTGACCTTGTTTCGCCCGTGAAGGCGCCCGATGACTTGAAGTAACAGTTCTGAGCGGCAAGTTGGATCTCCTTGCGAAGAAGGCCCTGGGCAGCGATAAGGTAGAGTGCAGGGGGTGCAACGACGACCTCTGTCGCAGTCTGTCCATGAGCGGTGTGAGACAGTTGCTCGGTGGTCGGACACGCACCAGTCGAGGGATCTAGATCGGCTTGGTTAAGGATATGGATGATCTGCTTCTTCTGCTCCAGAGAGCCAGGGTTCATCTTGAAATTACCCCCCACGAAGAACTGGCGCGACATCGTTTCGGAGCTGCTTCTGATCGCTGAACCGTAGGCAACGTGGTGGTGTTAAAACGGAGTCGATGAGCGGGTGTTGATAGCGGATGATCACGGTTTGATCTGACGGTGCTAATTCGGCAGGCGAGGGGGGTAAAGTGGACCGGACACACGCAGGTCTGCACTATCTGGTACGCGTCCCGTTGGCTCGTCGCGCTCGAGAGGACATGGTGATCACTCCATCGCCGGCGTAGCGAGCTGGCAGTGTCGCTGGAACAGTCGGCACTCGAGGTTGGCAGACGCTCACGTCGGGTTGTTCGACTGCCTGGTGGTCCTGGTGGTAGGAGTCGCTGACAAGGCGGTCCGAACAGCTCGAGTGTCTCCTCTTCCGAACGAAAAGCCTGTCTCTCCTGCTGTGAGATGCTTCTCGCGCGATCAAGGATGCTGTGGCCGTTCTACTGATGGCGTAGCGCGGCGTGGACCTGCCACGCACGCACGACATCGAAAATGCTCTGACCGCCTGCTTTGCGCGCCGTGTTATACATATTATTGACCATGCCACCGCGTCCCTTTGCGTCCCTCCAATGGCCTACTCGCACTCGCAAGACGTCGTCAGCGTCGAGCAGTATCGCTATGCCCTCACCAACTTTGTACGTATTCTCGTCGTCTACGGTAACATATGTAACTCCCGCAACCCCCGCACAGCGCATCGCCCACGAAAAGGTAGAGGAGCAGCGCCATCAACTCGAGGAACAAGAGAAGCAAATCGCCATCCTCCGAGCCCGTATCACCCTCCTCGAAGGCCCCGCCAACGACCCTTCGTCCCAGGCGCACGTCAAGCAGGGGGGTACCTCTGTCGACGATTTCTCGATCAAGGTCCGTCTTCCCTCGGTGCTCAGTGTGCGCTACGACAACTGCTGTGTGTGCTGTGACGCAGAATGCAGCCTCCCAACTTGAGCGCCTCCTGAACCGCTGGGCGGCCGACGTCGTCCGCAACCCACCCGCCTCGCTCTCACACATCTACCTAGCCGCCTTCGCCGACATCACCGGCACCGAGTCCCCTGATGCACTCCCCGTCGAGGGCGCCTCCCCAATCCAGGTTCAGAACATCCTCCGGCATGCCCTCTCCGAGGTCATCAGCTCCGAGGTCATCAACGTGCTCATGGTCACCAACTCCATAGAGTCCAATATACAGCTCACACGCTTACACGAGCATCTCTTTGCCAGTGCGTCCCGTCCTCGTGCCATCTGTCCATGGTTTCACTTTACCCTCGTCCTGATCGTCTGATCCTTCTAGGAAACCCCGTCGTCGCTGGCGTGTGGCGCCGCCAAACTTTTTCCGCCGCCGTCGAGACGTGTTCTCCCGAACTCACCACGAGCATCCTCGGAGATCAACTCCCCACCCTTCTCAAACACCTAGGAGACCACATACGTGGTATTCCCCCTATCATCACTTCCGCGTGCGCATTCTCGCGCATGCTCCACGGCTCACCCCCCACCGGTAGCGCCGACGATGCGTTTTACCGTTCTTTCATCCCCGACATAGGCAGTCAACTAAACCCACGACAGATCGAGCTTGTCCGGAGATGTCTCAGGACCGAATATGGCAATATCGACAAAGTCGGTACAACGGTCTTCCCCGGACTCGTCAAGGTCTCGAGAGGCCTCAATCAGGAGAACATCCAGACGGTCGTGAGGCGCGCTCAGGTCGTGTGCGAGTGCGCGCTCCAGGTTGTAAGCACACCCCCGCAGTGAGCATTTCGACGAGCTATGGAACATCTAGGGTAAATTGTTCAATTGTATCTGTGTCTGTGCATTAGTTACCGTCTATGAATCTAAACAACGAGCAAGGATGCAAGGGTCGCTTGCGTTTGTATGACCTGCGGCCCATGATGCGTCAGCAAAAAAAACAAAACAAAAAACAGCTTGAAGTCAGGGCCTGGAAAACCTCACCTCCATCGCTTGCTGTACCTCCAGTCGCCTCCTTGCAGCTTGCAGCCAATCATGAAGCAGCTCCTTCGCCGGGCCCCTGAGCTGGTTCAGCTCCCGCGCAGCGCTCTCTATATCCTTTTCGTTCAGGTAAAACTCGGCACGGGATAGCACGCTCAACACGTCCGACCCAGATATGAACCCGCGCGTCTGGAACCTGAACGAGGACAAGAGATGGGACGCAAGGAAAGACAGCACACCCGCATTCTGGTCCGGCACGAGCGCCACACTCGAAACGCGTGGCACGACCGACGTGGTGAACCAAGTCGTGAGATCCGCCAGCGGCTCCACACCCACGTCAGGGGTATCCGACTGCTCAAGCGACTCGAGAGCAGCGGAAAGGACGTCGTCGTCCTTGACGATAGCGACGTGTCGGAGTATCCGCAGCTCATCGCGGAAAGGTTTCCGCTCTGGTGAGTCGACTGCGGCTTGCAAGGCGCGCAACACAGTCCACATGCCATGAACGCGGATGTTCTCATCGAGGTAAGATGAGTTGTCAAGCGCGAGACGTTCAAGACGTTTGAGACCCGTGGCAAGTTCGTCGAGACGGGCCAGTCGTCCACCGCGCTCCTCCTCGACCTTGACCTTGACCTCACGAATCCAACGGCGCTGGAGCTCGATGCCCTGGGCAACGATCGCTTCTCGCAACCTAAGCGCGGTATACCCCAGGTCAACTCCCCGAGCGAGGCAAGAGTACACGGACTTGCTCACCGTTGGTTCAGCAGCTCTGTCTGCGTCTTGAGCTCGTCCTCCAGCCTCCCACGATATGCCTGAACCAGCTTCATCTTTTCTTCTGCAATGTATTTTTCGTAGTCTTCTCTTTGCAGCGCAAGCTTATCCTGAGACTCGAGTTCGAGTTCGAGCAGCTTCGTGCTGTACTCACGAGCCTGCTCGTCGAGTCTGGCCTCCAGCTCGTGCTTCTCGTCTTCTTTGATCTTGTCAAACCGCGCGGCAAGGTCGGTAAGATCGGTCTTGGCAACGTCGAGAATACCCTTGGCTTTTTCCGCTGCTGAAGGGTTCGCATTCAGATATGACGCAAGGTCGTCGATGGTGCCCGCGAGATGCGAAATGACCGGTTCCGACGTGGCAACATCCGAGACAGCAGGGGCAACCAAAGGAAGCACTTCGGTTACCACAGGAGACGCTTCGGCATTGGATTTGGGAGTAGGACTAGGTCTAGAGAAGCCAGGTGGCGGTTCGAAGCCGATGGGGAGAGGGGCGACATAGACGTTCACCTCTCTCAGTTTTTCGTTCGCTTCTTCAGGTTTTTCTGACAAGACAAAGACCTCCACGTTCGCGGCCGAGGGTTCGAGCGAGGGAGACGGGGACGACGAATGCGATGTGAGAGTTGGCTCCAGAATAACTTCTATAGGTTTCGCAAGCGCAGCCTCTGCCTTTCTGATGAGCTCATCTACCTCGTCCGCAAGTTGTGCGGCCTTGTGTTTTGCAAGTGCCGTTGCTTGGGCGGCCGCCTCTGGCGACAGTCGTTCCCTCTTATCCACGGCTGTCTTGAGAGCGGCTGCCGTGGACTTGACGCGTGCCTTCGTCTCGTCTATAGAAGCCTTTTTGCCCTCATGCACGGCGTCCTTGTCATCCGATGTTGCCTGAGGTTTGTTACCCTCCGCATTCGGCGTCACCTTAGACAGTTGTCGTTGCACAAAGTCATAGACGGCTTTGCCGGTATCGACGGTAGCAATGACGACCTGCTGCACAGTGATCTCATCCCAACGGTGCTTTTCGCCATATTCAACGAGGACGTTGCCCAGTGGGACGTATTTCGTGAATAAGTCCTGGTACTGCTGGTTTTGGTAGGAGACGAACGTGCTGCCGATGTAGAACGCGCCGGTCGCGGTTAGGGAGTAGAAAAACAGCCTTTGGACGGAGCCCTTGGCTTTCTTGGTTGTTGACGAGGCAGCGGCGGAGGTGGTCGTGGTACTAGTCCCGATGTTGGTGCTCGCCAGACGCTATTGCTACGGTTGAGTTCTGTGGGATCGAGAGAAGTGTGAAAGCATGGCTCACCGTCCTTGCCCTGACGAGGCCTCTGCCCGTGGCTGGCCTGTGGACGGCAATGGTACGGTACATCGTCTGCAGCAGAGCGACTCTGACGGCCTCAACGAGACCACGTCCCGGTACGACTCGGTACGGAGACTTCCGTGGGAAGGTGTGTAAGCTCGGTTTTACATACTCCTTGAAGAGAACGGTACAGAGTCGCGATGCAAAGGTTATCCACGGGGAGCCCGAACCACTAAAAATGCGGAGCCACTGCTTTAAACATCTCTTCGGTATCTTATGCTTTCGACAAGATGTGGTCCGCACGAGTCTGGGTCGCACTTTTGCTCCAAAGTGACTACCCACCAATCGTCGACAACAACGCTGTGGTTAGGGTGTTGGAGAACAAACTCGAGAACCACTTGTGAGGGAAGCAACCCACGGACATCTTGTCCTGTTCGATCGTGGGCGTGCAGTCTTTGCGGGTGCTATCGATACAGGTGGGTTCAGCTTCTGCTGAAGAGCATCAGCAACTGGGAAGGAGGTCCGGAATACAACATACGACGAGTAGTATATACTACCAACATTGACGGCCTTCATGGCCCATCCATCGTCATTTTTTCATCTGGTCCCCCTCGTACAGGGTCTGCCACGTTACGATATACCTAATAGGCAAGTGAGAAGACCACCAATGAACTAACGAAATCATGTACCCTGTAAGGCACGTCTTTCTGTACTGGGTCAATCGCCGACCATCCAACGGGTAGACAGACCCCTTCCGGGAACAATAGCCTCATGGCCCAATGCAACCCAACGTCGGCGATCTGTTTCTCTTTCGCGCCGACGACCACCATTCTCCACGGAAGTTTCTTCAAATTGCGCGGTAAGCTCTCTCGTATCTTCTTCAAATCCTCAATCGGCGATTTATGCATCGCCCCAACTGTTCTTTAGAACGCGAAGATCTCGTGCTCGAGCACGAGTGCGCTGTCTATTCCAGGGAAATTGGCTCGAGGGGAAAGCCAATAATATGGGGGTGTGTAAGTCGTGAGCGTACCCTTGGTAGCAGAATGACAACAGTCGCCCGAGGTAAAGCGGTAGGCAGCTGTGCCGAGTCCCGTGCAGCCCACTGACACGGCATCTGCTTTCCCGTAGAGATGAGGCTGTGGAACCAAGATTCGAAGACGAACCCAGCAGCCTGATGGGTCCAACTATATCTACTCAGGACACTGTAGAACTGCACCCTGATGGAGTCGTCTTGTAGCCCGAGTCCTTCTGCTAGCAACTCGAGGAGTCTTGGGTCGGGACGAACACTTCGGGACCCTCGCGATTAACAAATCCCCATGTCATCCTTCCCTCGGGTGACTAAAGTAGAACCATGGTGGGGTGGTCCAGTCGAGCACTCGCCTTTTTTTTTTTGATACTTCCAGAATTCAAGATAGCATCCCCAGCGCGGGAACGGTATGAATGCACGATTTGCCAATCCTCATAATTGATGTTATTCACCAATGCTCGCGGAACTGGACCCCAGTTTACTGTTAAATTGATCATGCCCTTGGCATCTAGTTCCAGCAGCAAGCTAATCATCTCGTCAGATCTTGCAGTAGGGGGGAACGTACCACTCACGCGGGATTCGCAATCTCTTTCTTGGTTGGTCCATAATATAGCACTTTGCCGCAACTCCTTGCTTTATTCCTTCCAACGTGAAGCCTTGGGTGGGATTGTTTGGATAACTCGATTACGACTTGTGTCCCTCCTGGAGGTGACGTGATATTTCCATAGGAATCGGTGACAGCCCATACGACGCTGCACTTGTAGAGCGGCCTCGTACCCTAAGTATGATAGAGGGTGGCAGCGTCTTTGAAGAGGGCGTAGAATTCACCGCTACCTAAATCCTGAACGCAATCGGTTGTCTCTGGCCGGGAAACTGGACAGGTAAACAGATAGGGAATACATTTTCCCTGCGAGCGTGAAACAAGCACTGAAACTCAGCATCAACGTACATCCGATATAATGTACGACATACTGATACAAGGCTGTCCTGTAACATAAACCCTTCGGTGTCTTGAATGCTTGCGGCGCATGACGATACTCTGTTGGAGATCAGGCCAAGCAACGTACATGGTCACATTCCCACTATTCCTTTCCCGGAGTACCGTTATACTAGTACGTCCGCTCCTTCCCACTCCCTCCAGTCAAGTATCTCGTCGTGCTTTGAAAACCCTGAAGAAAGGTGGTGAAAGGGTATGAACTGATTTAGTTTAACTAGATTATATGGCTCGAAGTACGCCATGAGACAAGGTGGTGCTAGTAGAGGCGACCATAAGTAGGGAGTCCCTGACCAAAGTCGAGTAGCATCCCACTGTTCGGACATTTACGCGTTTGGGACAGGCAAGTGGTCTCTCGATGTCCGTCATGAATTCGTGATTGAATTGGACACAGTTCGTTCGGAACCGTAGGACCCGTGCGTAACCGCCTTACGAGTGACGCGTAAAATGGGGGGCTTGCATGTTATTGTACACAGTAAGGTGAGGGCAGAGCAACAAGCAACAAGCAACGCGGGCACGAGCAGCATTAGCGATTGCTCTGCGCTCGGTATGCACTCAAACGAATCCCGCCGAGGACCAGTAATTGACCCACGCTTGGGCGTCCTGGTCTCCCACAGCTTGCATGCCCGCTACGGTCTTGCTTACGCGTCGTGCTTTTACGGTGTTAAAGTCCACCATACTGCCCACCTCTCCTTGAAGCGGTCCCTTGACCTGGGCTAGCTCCTCACGCCTCGCCATCTCCCGGAAAAACTCGAGCAATTTAATTGCAGGCTGGTAAGAAACGCATCAAGGACGCACACAAACAATGCAGCATGCGAAACACTAACGATGTTGACGAAGTCCTCGGATGTCGCGCTCTCTGCTCTCTTCTCCAACAAAACGACCCAATCTACGAACGGAACCATCGGCAGATGCTCGCTCGTCAGCGAGGTAGATTTCTGCTTCAGAACAGCGTCTCGGATGGACGACATAATTGCATTCCACCGTGGGCGCTGCGTGTTCACAATATTGAGCACTTGAGGCGCGTCTTCCGTGAACGCGATGTCCAGTACAGAGGCTGCCACATCCTCCGCACGCATCCAAGAAACCACCTCACCGACGTAATGGTCAGCTTCGAGGTTGATGCAGTAGAAGTCGTGTCACTTACTCCATTCGAACTAGGTAAGGCCCCAAGGGCGATGCTTGACTTGACAATGATCGGCATCCAATCCGTCGTTGCCCATGATCCATTGAGTCCGCCGGAGATCTGACCAATGCGCAATGACGTCGCACGGAGACCGCTCCTGGCAATGATCTAGCGTAATAAGGCGTGTAATCACATCTCTGTGGAGTACATGATGCTTACGCACCCGTTCACAAACGTACTTGGATTCTCCATATCCGTTTCCAATAGCGGTGGAAGGATCAAGCTGGACCTCCTCCGGGAATGGCCCTCTTTCGCGGTCCCAAGATTGCGCAGAGCCAACAGAAGAAGTGAACACGAAGCGAAGCGAATTACTATGATCTGAGTCCAGCGCGAGATTTACCAAGTTTCGTGTTCCTTCGATGCTGGTCTCGAACGACGCAAGGGACAAGTTGAAATCGAGGCGCCATGCATTGTGGATGATCATCGTTATCGCGCTCCGGATCTAATCTCTTCTTTTAGCATGGCTGATATGAGGAAAAGCAGCGAGGGTGTAGCACCTCCTCATATAGACCGGGCGATAAGCCACAGTTGTATCCAGAAGCGTCAGCGTCGACGTACACAATCTTGTCCGAATTCAAAAGATCGACTGAGAGTCCCCTATCGACAAATGCTGGTTTCTGGCGTTCTGCACCCGACGTAGAAGATGAGCGGTTAAAGGCATACACCCTGTTCACCGCCGGGTTTTCAATCAGCTGTGCTAGGAGAAGAGACCCGAGACCACCAGTGGATCCAGTGAGCAACACAACTGCTCCAGTAGGGTGTATTTCGTTTTGTGGTGTACTATTTACCGGTAGAGTGGGTCTGGGTAGCTCACTAGAATACTTCTTGATCATGGCGCTGATCGCTGCGGTGTGTTGTTGCTTTTGGCCCAGATCCTGTGATGGTCCACTTTCCTCAACAAGGCTGGAGATACGTGCTGCGAGAAGTTCGATGGTCGGATTCTCAAATATGATGTTGGCCGAAATGCGCGAGACCGCGTTACGCGTCTTCGCATGCGGTGACGTCCGTAAGGCACTAAGGAGGCAATTTCGCAAGAATGTTACGCTCAAACTACGAAGCAGGGTAAGGTCACGGCGTGCCTGCCTGTCTCCGAAACTCACCTATCGAAACCTTGAGAAAACAGGTCAGTGGTAGGATTGACGATACACCCTCGGTTAATGGTATTCGCATGTTCCATCAACCAGCCTTCTAAAATTTCCGCAGTCCAGACTGATGGCCCATTGAATTCACTGGAGTGAGAATGTGATTCTATTTCATTGTATCTTTCCAGGATGCGAATTCAGTATGTCAGTGGTATGTGGAGGTGAGAGTACACACAATGCATCAATCTCGGTTCCGTAGACCGTGATCGTCGCCTTCCTCTGGATTGTTCCCTTGGGAGTCCTCAAGATCGGTTTCTCGGGAGATGTAATTAAAATCATTTTCTTGAATATCCTACTGAAAGCCGGTGCGGTCTTGTTTGCTTCGTCAACGAGTGACCTTAAATACCGCGATTAGCCAATCCAATAATCTTCGTCCCACGAGAGCAATCCCAATACGTACCAGATCCTTTCCCTAAACTCAGCGATGGCACTGTCGTCTCGAACATCGACAGCATGCTCTGGCTTCGGTTCGACTATGATCCCGACCTGATTTCGCTCTCGTCCAAACATTATCGCTCCCTGAATCAAGGGGCTCGAATTGATGACGCCTTCCATGGGAGCGGGCACGGTTTTTTCTCCAGAGGCAAGAACTATCACATCATCTGCTCTGCCAACGCTATTTCACACTTTGATATTCCCGTCGGCAATTATGTATAGCATACTTACATCTTCCAGAGGTTTTTCGTAGGATGCTTGATGAACAAATCGGATGTCGCATAGCCCCTCACGTCAGGAAGGTTCTCAAGAGCCAATGGATGGTTCTCAGACGCCTAAATCCAACATACAATAGCGAAGTGAGAATCCAAGAGAAAACGTACCAGTACTTGACATTCGTAGGTGTCACCTCCATAAGGAATCCACCTAATGTTGACGTCATCCGAGAAACGCAACCAATTCCAATCACCGTCTTCGATGTCCGATCTCATTCGAAGTGATGTGAGGACACCAAACTCTGTACCTCCGTAACATGTCGTTAGCCCTACACCAGCGGCACATAAATCATCCCCGATCCTTTCGGCCAAGGGACCCCCGGCGTAGAACTGGAGCGGTTGTAACGCTTCTCGGGTGCGGTAAACGGAGGGAGATGACACTCACAACAAATTCCAGCTTCTTGAGGTCCTCCACATTCTCCTGGGAAACAGCCCACTGTTCAAGAAACGTCGGGACCGTTACCAGTACCTTACACCCAGTCCATCGAGCGTAATTGAGTATATTATCCATTGTTGGTATGATGGGGGCAGCGTGGGGGTTGGTCACGGCACGCGGCGCATATATAACGGAAGCTACGAGAGAGGCAACCGGAAGATAGAGCTGCATTGTTATACCGTAACCGTGGAAGGCCGGGAGTGCCATGCCACCAATGCGACTAGAGAGAGGTAGCTTCTTGAAGGACTGCATCATAGCTAGACATTCAGAGGGATCATGAGGATGAAACAGCTGGAACCAATAATAACTAACGGTTCCCCATGAGCAGTATCTGAATTTTGTGACTGTGTAGGATCGGTTTAGGGAATCCGGTGCTACCAGAGGAGTGAAGATAGATCATGGGGTCATCCAATGCAGGACGCAACACAGGCCTTGGGTACGGCACAAAGGAGTCTGCTTCGACTTCGTTTCCAAGTCTCGGGAAAGCATATGACAGTGTTGGCAACTCATCCACCACCAATTCACGACCCGAAATCTCGAGAATGTTCTGGATCAAGCTGTTGTGTGCATGGTCCAATGTCACTATTCGCGAACAAGTTGTCTTCTTCATCATATCAGCAACAGCAGCAGCGGGATTTCGATATGACACCAAGAATGGCTGATATACAAACCGAGTGAGAAACTATCAAGTCACGCTGATACACTCACCACTAAACCAGCAATGAACATTCCAGCAACGATGGCATGGAAGAGGAGAGTATCGCAGTTGGCGATAAGCATAGTAACTTGTCCTTCGCCGCCATCACGCGCGGGACGAAGGGTGTGTGCAATCCTGTGCGCAGCGCGACCAAATTCGAGGAAGGTTATCTCGGTAACATGGTGATCTGATGCCTGATCGTCTGCAAACACAAACATAGGCATCGTCGGGTTGTTTTGCATGTGAAAGTTGAGCAATTCATTGAAAAGCAGTGAGCAATCCAGAGGCGGCAGCGCTGGGACGGCCGACATGACGGGGAATCCCAGTGGAGGGCGCAATCACGATAAGAATGACCATCCTGCACGCCCTTTTATGCCGAATGTTAGTTTGAAGCTATTACGGTTACGGTTACGGTTACGGTTATGGTTGATTGCCTTGATGAATCACGTTGGTTACGTGGTCTCACAGCCTCGTTTTGTATGGGCCATCCTCGTGGCATCGGTAAAGACATGGTTATAACAAACACGACAAGAAATATTCTTACATTCAAATTAATTTCACACTACACTCATCCCTCGGAATCCGTCTCAAGACAAAGTAGTTCCCCCGTCAATAGAAATCTATGTCGAGTTCATTTCAGCATACCATCTCGTCCGACCCAATAACCCAACCCGAAATGGTTAAGACTCACACATTGTCCTAGCGCAGTCCGAAAGCTAAGTGAGCCTGAAGATAGCATGCAAGGATGTGACTTGCCAGTTATGAAGTGTGCCTCCTTTGAGGCAAGGTAGCTAACAATGCTTGCAATATCCTCTGACTGAGCGTCATACTCGATGGATTTCCTGGCTATGAACTATAGGTGAAGAGCATCATCATGGGGCCGTGATAAGCAGGAATTGGAGCTACTCACATTCCTGAATAGTTCAAGCAGCTCCGAGTGAAAACTAGAGCCATCTAAAGCACGAGCCGCTAACCGGATTGCGAATTTTAGAAAACAGTCGTGCTTCTGAACAATATAGTTGCTGCTACTCACTCATCGGCGTCTTGACTAAGCCAGGAGCGTAAGAGTTGACTGTAATATTGTATCGGCCGAGCTCAAGTGCTGAGTGGTTTAATAAATATATTTCAAGGGCTGGAAGACAGAGATGAATGGACCTCACCGGCGGTCTGCGTAAGGCCTCTGACAGCAAACTTGCTGCTGGAATATGATGAGAACCCATTGAATCCCATCTTACCTGCCACTGAGCTGGCACCGATAATTCGTCCTCCGCGTCCTTGCCTGATCATCTCTTGTGCTGCATACTTATAGCACAAGAAAGGACCACGTGCATTGACAGCCATGACCCGCTCCCAATCAGCTAACTCCGCTGGAGAGTACCGTTCTGTCAGTCCAGGCTGCAGGATCTTGACTAGTGACATGACTCACTGTCAATTAGGTGTGACATTCCGCCAACCCCTGCGTTTGCTACCATCTATGAAGAGTGTCCGTAAATGTGATCACCTAGAGTGCATCGCGGGGTACCTACAACATCCAGTCCACCGAGCTGGTTAACAGCATCTTGTACCATCTCCTTGACTTCCCTCTCGACAGTCACGTCCGCTGTAACTACATGCGTCTTACGACCGATCGTGTTAACGTCGTCCGCGACAGCACAGAGGTCATCATGCTTCGACGGGACATCGTTCAGAGCAACATCGAAGCCATCCCTGGCAAGGCGAAGTGCGATACTACGCCCCAGGCCTTGGGCTGAACCTGTGATAAGAGGGATCCCTTTGGCAGTAATCATGAGTTCTGGTGAAACGCCGAGAGGCCAGCTTTTACGTACCGGACGTGGGGACAGTTGACCATGCGAAAATAAGTTAATCTGGATAACGGTATAACAGGTGCGCGTTTGCATCGCCATTATAAACATCTCACGGAACCACCTACACCCGGTCCCATAAATACTGACCGAGTGTCGTATCAGTAATTTGCCGAGTTCTGACCGTATGTACATTCACGAGGGCAAGTTCTTCGCTCGTTGTAAACACTGCTTGCATCGCGGGACTAGGTTGTACATCAAGTCGTGCGGTATATTTGAGCTTGCACAAGTGGTGTTAGTCTCAGCTATGAAAATTGGATGAACAGAAAATGTAAACAGAGCGCATAAGGAACAATGTCCCGATCCGCTTCGAACGGAGATGAACAGCGACTCTATGAAATGGGAGTCTTCAGTATTTTCAGGTGGAAATGGTTTTTTTGCTGCTCATACTTGGGACTCCATCACTGCCAGGGACGAGAAGAAGGATGGATCGAATAAATGGATCCGAGTAACGGAAATCACCGAGAGGCAGGCCCTGTTTGGAATTTATTGATTACCTACGCTCTACCGCTTACATAAGCTTATAGCGACATTCCAAGACTTCTCTTGCAAGACCCTGACACTCCCCATCGCTCAACTTCACTCTGCACTGGCCCTACCCTCCGCAGGTGACCCCTGATAAGCTCCACTTCAGCCTATGAGTTATGGACCTGGTGACGACGACAGGTTTATGTTGGGATATGTGGATTACCTACGCTTCATCGCTTACATAAGCTAATAGCTAGGATACTCAGTGACTACAAGTATCCTGCAGTTTCAACAGTTTATCCTCAACAAACAATTTTTTAGTCCCCAGCATGTCTCGTAGAGAGGTGGAACTGATTGCCTAGCAGAGGCAGCAAACGTGGCACCGATGTTATTCAGTTAAGAATAGGAGACATATGGGAATATGGAGTTGAGCTGTAGGTGACTTATTTGGCACCAGCACCCTGGTCCCTTTCTATGAGACTCGCTGATGTTATCCTCTTCTATATCGACTTGGTAGACAAAGGTGTTCAAGAGCAAATCAGAACACCAGCTCCCTGTCGAACGATTCTTGGGTCTGTTCGAAAAAGAAAAAAAAAGACTATTGGGGGCTACCACCTTGTGGATGGGAATAGAGCAAAGACACGTATGAGTCCGCATTCCTGGAGACAATCACACGGAGACAGCTCCAGCACCTACCTGTGACCAAATGACAAACAGTATAGGCCGTTTCAGGTTATTGTGATTGATAACCTATCATATTGTCTATGAGACCACACAGCCCGGCTTCGCTGTTGATTCTGTATGGGCCATCCTCGTTATCATCGATGGTCTCGTCAGTCAGACACAATTCGACGTGGAACACCAATATCTGTGGCGTCTAGAGAAGCCTTCGTATAAAATACAGATATTCTCACATTCAATGTCCCAATGGTTCACTGGCAAGTCTCTGTCCAGGTCGCGAGGATGCTATGCAGTAAGCACCAAATCATGCGACATGTTCGGATGCGTACGAGCCAGCAGTGGTTTGGTCTCGTTGGTACAAGGACAGTCGTACTTCATTGAGAAGAGGTCCAGCTGGCCTGACAACTCACAAACCTTTCTAGTCGAGACGTTGCCCAATTGAATATGAACGGAGTTGGAAACGGATCCGAACTTCATGCATGTTATTTTACAGGGCTCAACGCTAAAACAGGTAAACGTCACTGTTGAGACATGACCGAGGCAAACGAAAACTCCAAAATAACATGGGATTCGGATGAACTTTACACCGCACCCGTCCCCCGAAATCCGTCTCAAGACAGGAGAATAGTTCCACCATCAACAGTAATCTACGTCAAGCTCATTCAGCATATGTGGCTCAACAGCTCAACTTAAAAGAAGGCTGTGACTTACACATTGTCCTGGTACGATCCGAAGGGTAAGTAAGCGAGCCTGAAGATGGGATCAGAGGATGTGACTTGCCAGTTATAAAGTGTGCCTCCTTTGACGCGAGGTAGCTGACAATGCTTGCGATGTCCTCTGGCTGAGGGTCGTACTTGATAGGTTTCCTGGCCATGAGCTTTAGGCGATGAGACTATCGTCGCGTGACAGTGAGCGGGAGATGGTCCGACTCACCGTCCTGCTTAGGTCGATCAATTCCGAACCTGTATCAGGTCCATCGAAGATGCTAGCCGCTATCCAAGAGAGACCCGTTGCGGAATGAGATGAGTGAGATTTCGTCGACACTCACTCATGGGTGTCTTGACGAAGCCAGGAGCATAAGAGTTTACGGTAATGTTGTATCGGCCGAGTTCCAGTGCTGGCTCGATCAAAAATCTGACTTAAAAGCAGGATGAAAGAAAGTGGACCTCACCGGCAGTCTGCGTAAGGCCCCTGACAGCAAACTTGCTGGCGGAGTATGCGCTGCGCCCTTTCAACCCCGTCTTACCAAGGATGGAACTAGCGCCGATGATCCTTCCTCCACGACCTTGCTTGATCATCTGCTGGGCCGCATATTTATAGCACAAGAAGGGACCCCGTGCGTTGACAGTCATAACCCGCTCCCAATCAGGTAACTCCGCTGAAAAGTATCGTTCTATCAGCCCAAGTCACTGGAGCCTGACCAGTAACATGGCCTACTGTCGACCAAGAGGGATAGTGTGCGAACCCCTGCGTTCGCTACCATCTGCGAAGAGAGGACTCGTAAACATAGTCAGTCAGAATGCATTGAGTGGCACCCACAACGTCCAGTCCACCGAGCTGGCTAACAGCACCTTGTACCATCTCCTTGACTTCCCTCTCGACGGTCACGTCCGCTGTAATTACATGGGTCTTTCGACCAATCGTGTTAATGTCGTCCGCGACAGCACGGAGGTCATCATGCTTCGACGGGACATCGTTCAGAGCAATACTGAAGCCATCCCTGGCAAGGCGAAGTGCGATGCTGCGTCCCAGGCCTTGGGCTGAACCTGTGATAAGAGCAATCCCTTTGGCAACAGACATGGGCTCCGGTGAAAGCCAATGGTGTGGTGGCTAAAACACAGATGGACGAGCTTATACGCATTCTCTGTGGGAACCGTAAAGAAGCCGGTCTGACTAACAGCATAGCAGGAATTTGCGTTTTGTCTTCATCCTTGTCTGACACGAATATCACTGGGAAGTATTCGAAGGGGGCACTTAATCCAGCAAGAAGATGCAATTCCAAAGGTGAGCTGTCTACATTGGGTTTGTATACTAGCTGCCTCAAGTACTATGCACGGAATCCTCATGGTATGATGTCATAGATAAGCTACTGAATAAAGTGAAGATGTGAAGTATATGATGAATGTAAGGACTCAGTCGGTGCGGAGAAACGACTATATGAGTACCTGATTAATGTAAGGATTAGGTACTTATCATTACCATGGTGTGCAATAGAGACATCCGCACCGACTGAGGATGTTGCAAGAACTAACGAAAAGTATTAAGGGAATGCGGAAGCGAATTACGCAAGTGCCTTAGGTAAGTAACGGAAAGGTAAAGGTGACGTTGGAAGGATGGAAGCTGAGGAGTATGGAGACTACACCATATCCAACAGTATATACAAGTCCGTGGATGCGAAAGAGAGAAGAAAATAAAAGCCTTTTCAGTGTCCGAGCTAGCTAGAATCGCCACGTGAATCTTGTCTATTCGTGTCACTGAATCACCCACCCTCAATCTCGTAAAATCATCGACTGGGTCCTGTATAAGCAATCTCTTTGGACCCTGACCATTTTCTCATGTACAAGGACAAACTCTCATTTAACCGTGGACGGTCGCTTCATGGACCAGGATTAGTACTAATGAGTACCTAGGACACGCGTGGTAAGCTACATGATGTAGTTCAGCGGTGTCTAGGGGAATTAATAATAAGGGGAAGAGAACCCACCTCTCAACACCGAAGAACGGGATGAGAGGTGGGAAAATGAAGCGGTAGAACATTAAGTATTCTTGATAGTGGTAGTCCGGCATGGGTCTAGACTGGAGTCTCATAATCCAATATTAAGCATCTCCTACAAGGCCAGTGTCGTCGAAGACATGCAAAGTATGGACCTGGCGGCGACAGCACACTCATTCCTATCGGATAGTCCTTTAACTTACCGAACGTCTTGTTGGGAAAGGCAAAATTGGATGTTGCCGAGCAAAGATGGCACATTCGCTTGTTGAAAGGTGGTGTTGTGCAGAGGTTAAGTGAACTATAAGAACCTCAGTAGATGTCAAGCTACTAATATTAGGATAACTACCTATAAGAACTATGGTAGTTAAATATAGTAGAAATGCCTATAAAGATAGGGCTTACCCTCAGTAGATGTCAAGCTACTGAGGAACATAAACTAGAAAATGGTACGCTCTAAGCTTATGTAAATTTTACCATAAAAGGACGTTTTACCATAAAAGGAAGTCTAATGCGTGCTGGTCAAAATTACAACATCAGTATCAACCAGAACGACAGGGATAAGACGATGAGGAGTTGAATTATATGATTCTCGTCCATACGGAGACAGAAATAATTCATCTGCAGGGGATCTAGACTTGCAGTCCTCTTTGGTCCCATGCCCCAGGCATCGTCCAGCTGGATATGAACAAGAATGGAAGGGATCCGAGCTTGCTTCGTGTATGAGCGCATGATATTTCACAGATCTCAACGTTACATCGACTTGTGATTGGAATAAATAAAGAACACTTTTTGTTGGAACACGACGAGCGAGCGGATGACCGGACTAACACATGGTGGGAGGCGACGACAAATATCTACGACAGAAGGGGACCTATATATACCAAGGAACGGAATGCTACAATACGTATGATGATGAGCGATGACCCAGGTCCCCGCTGTGCACCAACACCTTCACATTTAGATAAATTTTATACTACACTCATCCCCCGGAATCCATCTCAAGATAGAGTAGTTCCCCCGTCAACAGAGATCTACGTCATGTTTATTCAGTATGCCGTATCATCATCTAGCTCAACAATTCAACCCCCCAAAAGGAAGGAACTTACACATTGTCCTAGCACAGTCCGAAAGCAAAGTAGATGAGACTGAAGAAGGGATCCAAGGATGTGATTTGCCAGTTATGAAGTGTGCCTCCTTTGAGGCGAGGTAACTAACAATGCTTGCAATATCCTCCGGCTGAGCGTCATACTCGATAGATTGCCTAGCTATGAGCTATAGATGAAGAGTATTGTCTGGGGCCGTGACAAGCAGGAAATGGAGCCACTCACGCCCCTGAACAGCCCGACCAGCTCCGAGTGAAAACTAGAGTCATCGAAAACGTGAGCCGCTAATCGAATTGCGAACTTCAGAAAACAGTCCTACTTCTGAACAATATACTTTGCTGCTACTCACTCATCGGCGTCTTGACGAAGAGGAGCGTAAGAGTTGACTGTAATGTTGTGTCGACCAAGCTCGAGTGCTGAACGGATCAAAAATCTATTTCAAGAACAGGAAGACAAAAGTGGATCTTACCGGCTGCCTGTGTAAGGCCTCTGACAGCAAACTTGCTGCTGGAATATGCCGAGAACCCATTGTATCCCATCTTACCTACCATAGAGCTGGCACCGATAATTCGTCCTCCGCGTCCTTGCCTGATCATCTCTTGTGCTGCATACTTATAGCACAAGAAAGGACCACGTGCATTGACAGCCATGACCCGCTCCCAATCAGCTAACTCCGCTGGAGAGTACCGTTCTGTCAGTCCAGGCTGCAGGATCTTGACTAGTGACATGACTCACTGTCAATTAGGTGTGACATTCCGCCAACCCCTGCGTTTGCTACCATCTATGAAGAGTGTCCGTAAATGTGATCACCTAGAGTGCATCGCGGGGTACCTACAACATCCAGTCCACCGAGCTCCTTGACGACACCTTGTACCATCCCCTCGACTTCCCTCTCGATGGTCACGTCCGCTGTAGCTACACGCGCCTTTCGACCGATCGTCTTGATATCGTCTGCGACAGCATGTAGGCCATCATGCTTCGACGAGACATCGTTCAGAGCAACATCGAAGCCATCCCTGGCAAGGCGAAGTGCGATGCTGCGTCCCAGGCCCTGGGCCGACCCTGTAACAAGAGCGACTCCCCTGACGACAAACATGGGCTCTAGTGAAAAGCTAGTGGTGTAGTCAGCTGGTCGCTGAAACACTGACAGACCAGTTTATATGCACCCTCTGTGGGAACAGTTAACCATACGTAAAGAGACCAGTCTAGGTGATGGCATGCAGGGGTTCCCGTTTCATCTTCGTACTTGTCTAGGCTAACCTGGCTCACCACAGTTCCCTGATTCATTGATGTCTATGCTCAACCCGGTAAATATTGATCAGGAATGTATAAGTAACTTCTCGACGTCTGACCACACACTCACGGGAACAAGCTTCTCACTTACCACGAATAAACAAAGCAAATATCGGACTCTGCATCAAACAAACGGACAAAGGAAATACTAGCTCCGCCCTGTGAGATCGCTGACATCCCTCAAGAGCACCTGGGTACCTCCTGCCTCAGCATAACCATGTCTGGGAATTAGGTAAACGCACATGGAATATGCACCACCAGGCTAGTTCCCGCAACGTTGTCGGTGGTCAAGGACATTCGAGAGGCAAGAGATGGCGGAGAAAGCGTGCTTGTTCTCTATCGGACAGAGAGAATATCCCATAGGGAAAGGTAGAACTGGTTACCGAGCAAACGCAGGGTGGGCATTTTCAGTTGGGAAGAGTGGGCACAAGAGGATGAGGAGTTGAACTACAGGCGGTTCACTTGACGCTGATACCACGGGTTATACTTACGAGGCCTGCTGATGTAGCTCTCTCTCGACGGCACGGCAGATCGAGGTGTCAGAGGAAAGTAAACCACCCCGTGTTAGTCCCAAGACACTCGGGACCTTTTGGAAGAATAGCTGCTGGGAGCTGGGTGGACACCCTAGGTAAGGTGAACGCATGGATGCTACAGGCGTTACCGCCTTGTGGGCAGGGGTGGAGTAAGGACATGAACTAAGAACCAAACGAGTCTGGAGGCAGCTACACAGAAACGACTCCGCAAAGTTGGGTCATCCCCACGGCACAACACCTATAAGAACAGTCGCATTACCGCTGGGAGCCCAGTGAAAGCACGGACCTGTGACCAAATGCAAGCAATGCATGAGGACCATTCGATCAGCGGGAGAGTAGCGAAACAACAGCGTCAAACAACTCACTCGGAAATTCTGCCGTTTCGCGTTGAGACTTGCAAATCATGGCGACAAGTTTACTGGGGAAGCGCAAGGCCAGGGATAACGACACTCAGTCGAACAGCGGTCATGGCCATGGGTGGGTGCTCCTGATTCCAAAATAGAGCACGACTCATCGAGATCGCACAGTTCCACGCTGTTCGTATCAAATCTACCATATGATGCGACATCAACCGACCTTCAGACCGCTTTCTCTGATCTCGCACCTGTACGCTCCGCATTCGTCGTCCTTGAGCATGGGTCCGGTGCTTCCAAGGGCGTCGGATACGTCTCCTTTTCCATCAAGGAGGATGCCCAGACAGCATTCGAGACAATCACAACGAACGGTATGACTATCAGCGGCAGAAATGTACGGGTGCAGTGGGCTGAGAGTAAAGTGATTTCAAGTTGCATTCTTCACTCTTGCCATTCCTTACCACTTCCTCAGCCAAGAAACAGGACAAAGGACCGACCGAAACCCGAGAATATGAAAAATGATAAAAAGACGCCTGCTAGAACTCCCCAGGTGCAGAAGGTCAACGACCCTCTTGCTATTCGGACGATTGTTGTATCCGGCCTGCCGTCTTCGATTAACCAGAAGACGTTATGGAAGAAGCTCCGCAAGTTCGAGGGTGCAGAGAATGTGGAGTGGCCAGCAAAGGTTACTGGTTGTGAAAATCCGTCGACGGGTAATCTCCTCATTTCCCATGTTGATTTCGGGACACTTAAAGTTGAATCCAGCACATGTACTGTTTTCCTCATCCAGTCTCGCGCAGGGCGCCGTCAGTAAACTCCACGCACATGTTTTCAAGGGCAGCCTGCTTTCTGTCACACTCAAAAAACGACTTGATAATCTTACCAAGACTACTGTCAAAGGTATGATGTATTCTTCAATCTGTGTTCAACCATTTATTCATGTACGCGATTCACGTTTCCTCATGTTCTCCACAGAAATTATCTCTGGATCCGCGCCAAGTCGAGCTAGTCGTCTAATCGTCCGAAATCTTCCCTTCGACGTTACTGAACAGGATTTACGAGCTATCTTTTTGCCGTACGGTCCTATCCACTCCATTGACATCCCATTGGCGGAGGCCGATGATGTCAGGGCTGAGGGTGAGATGGAAGCCAAAAGGCCCCCCAAAACACCTCGATCCAAGGGATTTGCATTTGTTTGGATGTTGAGCAAGAAGGACGCTGAATCCGCGTTGGTAAAGTGTAATGGAATGAAAGTTGTAGCCGGTATGGCAGGTGATATTGTCTCGGACAAGCAGAAAAGAAAGAAGCAACGTCGGGAGGAAAAGAAGTGTCAAAACATTAGAATGGGAGATGGCGAAGAAGAGACGGCGGTAGAAGAACCCGGACAAAGCGGGGGTGGTAGCAAAGAGCGGGTTATCGCGGTCGACTGGGCACTTAGCAAGGAAAGATGGGTGAAAGAGAAAACAAAGTTGGGAGAAGGACAAGAAGAGGTGGAAAATGACATGGAAATGGATGTCACAGAAAGTGACGCAGGTTCAGGTAAGCTTAACGGAGCTGACAGCAAACACGAACAATTCGGACTACACGAAGAAAGTTCAGAGAGCGAAGATGGGGAGGAGGACGAGGACAGCCAGAATTACGAGCTTCCTGAGCGCGACAGCGATGACCAATCACCCAAAAAACCAGAATTACCGCATACCGATACTGGAAACACACTCTTCATTCGCAATGTTCCGTTCACAGCTACTGAGGGTGAAATACGAACGTTGTATGTTTTTCCTATTTTTTCCTCGGTGCACTCCTAGTTGTAATGATAGATTCCGAGCCTTTGGCCCACTTCGATATGTCCGCCTTACAGTCGATCCAGAGACTGGACGTCCCCAGGGAACTGGATTCGCGTGCTTTTGGAATAAGGAAGACGCAGACAGGACCATCGAACAAGGCGACATGCTACGTGCAGAGACCACGGGCACCAAGGCGCAGGTGAGCAAGCGTCCATGATCTATAAATACAGTTCCAGTATACGGTTACAGCCTTCCAAAAACCCATTTTCTCTCCCTTCCCTCCTCACCCCCGATCCGTCAGCGGGACTGGCGAAAAATTTGGTATTACATGGTCGAGCGCTTGACGTTGTCCGTGCAGTCACGCGAGAACAAGCAGCAAAACTTAAAGAGGATGGAGACAAGAGCCGAGAAAAGGCGGACAAACGAAATCTTTACCTGTTGCGCGAAGGAAGTATGCCATTCCCCCATTCTAGCTAACTCTGGCTAAAGACGACCTAGTAATTTTACCTAACAGCCCTGCCGCCGAGACAATTCCGCCAGTTGAACTTGAGAAGCGTACGAACTGCTTCAATGCTCGCAGGGCGATGCTCCGCAGCAACCCCTCTCTATATGTTTCTAAAACACGGCTCAGCATACGTCAAATACCACTATTTGTTACGGAGCGTGTTCTCAAACGACTCGCGATCCACAGCGTCCGGGAGTTCAAAGCTGAAGTCGAAAAAGGCATGCGGGAAGACCTCAGCCCCGATGAACTCACTCAATCTGCTAAAGTCGTTGATCAAAATAACAAGGATGTCATCAAAGGAGAGCACGAAACCGAATCGATAAAACGCAAAAATAACCCGGCCCGACTTACGAGCGTCAGGCAAGCAAAGATTGTACGCCAGTCAGAGCGCGTCGACCCTGTCACCGGGAAAGGTCGCAGTCGCGGTTATGGTTTCATTGAGATGCACACTCATGCTGATGCGCTACGCGTCCTGCGGTGGGCTAACAATAGTATGGATGCTACTGGTCTCTTTGTTAAGTGGTGGAAGGAGGAGCTTGCAGACCTCGTTTCCAAAGAGAAAAGGAAAGACAGTCCAGACGAGACTAGGATAAAACGGATGGCGAACGAGATGGAGGATCCATCCAAGTCCACCAAGGGAACCCTTATTGTGGAGTTTTCCATCGAGAATATTCAAGTTGTGCAGCGCCGGACAGCGCAAAAGGAGAAGAAACCGGTAAGCTTCTTCTCGGCAGAAATTGGGTTGCTTATTGTATTCTATAGTCTCAATCACATCATATTCGCAAGTCTATCCTCAGTGGTACGGAGGAGCCTCCGTCCAAGAAACGTCGCCTATTGTCCGACCAAGCCAAGCCCGACAAGACCGTGCAGATCAAGGAAGAGTCAGTAAAGCCCGGGAAGATCATCGGAGCAGTGATTGGTCGGAAGAGGCGGGCACGCAAGGTGGGTAAGAACGCTCGGTAGTATACTTGACAGTTTCGTTCCCGTACCTTGGTTTACTCATCATGCAATGTTGGGAACGTTCGAACCAAGGATGCACGACATGAGGTTCATCGAGAGTCGCTATCGATATATTAACTTACACCTGTTAGTGTACAGGGACTCGGTCAAATGAGCATGCTCCCCCACACCTTTCCGGGACTACGTGAAGACTGTTTTTTTTTTAATCGTTTGACCTCCACGCTACTTGGCCCAGTTTCGTCCCTGTGGTCAAACTCGGACAAGAAGCCACGATATATAAAACTCGCACGTTCCTTACTCTGTTATGGTCCAACTGATGATATTTCACGCGTACATCTACCAGTTCCAGAGTACAGGTGCGTCTCGTCCTCGCACTGCCTTCGTGCCGATCAGGGTACCTAATCTGGCCTTGAACACAGCTTGTGGGCATCTCACTGGCCGGTAATGACCAAGTCTCGCGACAGCTCACACACTAGCGATTATCGTCCGTTTTCTAGGCGACCTCCTTTTACATGAAGACGACCGATGTCTTGTTTATGTGGGTTGATGAGACCCACCTGACGATGTGGGCGTGCAAGGACGTACGCCTGTACTTACCGTCGCACTGTGCTTCCGTGGTCATCTTGCGGACGGTTTGGGGAGATCCGTCATTATTGGGGTTGTCGGGCACCGCAGTGCGAGGCTGCATCAAATTTAAACCAGGCAATGGTACGATGTCTCATGACCGGTTATGGACCGACTTGATGGTATTGCACGCATCGAGTGTAACATTCAAGGTGGTCAAAACCCTTGAAAGTCTGAAGGTTGCGTCATGTTCCTCTGTGAGATTTATCCTCGTGTCGTTGATATGACCCTTCGGAGAGGTCTTTAGCAAGAACTTTACCCGGTCCTCTCGTACACAGGACTCTTGCGATACGAATTATGGATGATATCACGCTGTTGTATTGTACAGACCCTGGCAGTATAGATTTGTGAAGTCCACTCAGCCCGATTTTCCGACTTACTGCTCACGGACAATTGTAGTGCCGCTCCCCAAGAAGGTCGTACACCCATATGACAATGAAACGGAGCAAGCGGCTATTCCAGCGTCGTGATTACCTGCCCCCCATCTACTTCAAGCCACGCGCTGGACTGATGCCATGATACGTAAAAGCACTGCACCGTCCAAAGCTGGGACTTCGGGTCGTAAGGCCAGTCCACAACTCGGTTTGACACAGCGATCATGGCAAGACAGATGGTGTGGCTCATAACAGGTGTCCAAGAGCCTCCACCTACTTCAACGTTTCAGTTCTAACATTGCTCTTCCTCAAGGGACCTCTTCGGGGTTCGGTAGACGCCTCGTCACAACAGTCCTCTCACGTGGGGATCGTGTGGTCGCGACGGCGCGCAAGCTCGACAGCATACAGAATCTCCCAAGTTCGCCCGACCTTTATTTGTTGCCGCTTGATATTACGTCGCCTCCCGAAACCATCCAGGCAGTGGTAGAAGAGGCGGCCGCGAAATGGGGAACCATAGATGTCCTCGTGAACAATGCTGGCGTCACCATCCCTAATTTTCTCGAAGAAGGGGGGTGAGTGGGGATCCATTGCGTTTGTAGACTCGTTGTGGACTCGATGCACCAGCATTCAAACGATGAACGCACAGCATCAAGTGGCGTTCCTTGGCCCATTCAATGTAACCAATGCAATATTGCCATACATGCGCAAAAGTAAGCCTAAAGCAACTCGTAACTCGGAAAGGTTGACCTCTCAGACGGTCTCTCGAGAAAGAGAGAAGTGGAACCATTGTCATCGTGGGGAGCCGTAGTGCTTGGAAACCGGAAATAAGGGTGCTTGGTGCTTCTTCGTTCTCGTCGTCGTCGATACTCAACTATGTTGATAGGGTCTGGGTCAGTACACTGCGACGTGTGAAAGGATCTCGGACTGCCATTCATTATTGTCCCAGGGTTCTACGGATCCGCCAAGGCAGCCATACAAAGTAAGATTCTTGTTCTTCGATATGTCCTTCGCAAACCAAGGTCATCCTCCTGTCGCTCTCAGCGATGGGTGAAACACTCGCAGTCGAATTGGCGCCTCTGAATATTCGGGTACTAATCGTCGAACCGGGCGCATTCAGGACCGAAGGGATCTACAGAAATTCGTTTAACGTTTCCGATCCAATTCCAGATTACGACGACCAACGAGAGGATTCAATGATCGTGTTCAGTGCGATTGCTGGCAAGCAACCGGGTGTCCCAGTCAAGGCCATGAACGCTGTGGTCGATGTCGTCCGAGGAGACGGTGTTGCCGTAGGGCGAGAGTGGCCATTGTATCTCGTTCTTGGTAATGATGCAGAGAGGGATATTCGTGCCAAATGTGCGCGGATGATACAGCACTTGGACGAATGGAGCGATGTCGTTCGCGGAGTGGACTTGTAGTGGTACATAGCGATGTGATCACGTGATGCTATGGAAATATCGAGACCATAACAGAGGATAAGAAAGAGCAGGACGACCGACATGCAAGGTAAGCTCATCCCCGCTCTGTCTCTTCTTTCCTTTATCATTCAGCTCGTGTTGCATCTCCAGCGACACCCTCCTCCTCTTCCTCCTCACACACCTTCAGCATTTCAACCGACTGCGAACAATCCCTTGCTCAAAAGTGCACCCGATGTCCATATACCGGCCCACTTCATACATTTCCCCCCCGACGCACAGGCGGGGGCCACCTCAAGGTCTGCACAGCCTGCATGGAGAAGCAGAATGCACGCAAAGTCGTCTCGGATATGGTTGCCGAAACATCAGGGCGTGGTCAGATCGCCACTGCTGCCATGTCTTTTGACGACTTTCTCAACCTCGTCACCCTCAACAAGAATAGCCCTTTCGACTTTGACACCATGGTCAGCGTGCCCCCCGGGTTCTTTGTTGCCGGTGAACATCTCTACAATCGTTCAAATCGAATCAGAGATTATTTGGCGGAGGCTTCGGATTATCATTGGAAGTACGTCCTTTATCCCCCCTGCCCTCTTTTTCTATCTGGCTTCTCACATCAATCCAACTGCTAGTCAAAAGAAGACAAAGCGCGGCGGAAAGTCTACCGTCGTCACCTACTTCTGTGCCCAACTTGAAGGTGAACAATCTAAATCCCGCACACAGGATTCGGATCGCAAGTCACGGAGTCGCATCACACGATACCACTGCGGTGGTTGGCTCCGTATCACTGTCATAGACGAGAATGAACACCTCTTGCGGATACGCATGACCCACGCCGAAGCACATCCAAGCTTTCCGGCCTCCTTTCGACGGCCGCCCCATACATCCGAGTTCAAACTTGACGCAACACCGAAACCAACCTCCGTTCCGGTTCCGGTTCCGGTTCCTGTCCCGCCGCCCCCACCGCCCGTCTTTGCGAATATGCAACATCCCCCGCATTTGATGGTGGAACCAGGGCCACCTGGGAGCCATCCGATACCTGCACCGCCTGTGCCTCCGCCTGTACATCCTACTATTCCACCCCCGCCCCCGCCACATCCCAGCGTTCAAGAGGAAGAACATCCAGTGGTAGAGAACGTACTCATCGCCGAAGACGTCGCACCGCAAGCAAGGCATAGCCCTGTGAGTACGAGGGTACCCTTGCCACGACGTCACTTGTTCTCATATCATGTTACATCAGCGACCCGTTGTCTATTTCTCTCCGGAGCAGCTCGATGGCTTGAAGCGTAAATTTGAAGATATGATGATCGCTGCGAGTGGTCCGGTCTCTCCAGAGCTCGCACACGCACTTGGTTCCGTATTCGACCACATCGAGCGGACAGCTGCCGACGTAGATGTTGGCAGGATTTCCAAGCGACAAAGGATCTAGCCCCCTTGTACGCATGTCATGTCTCTCCACTGGGTTCGTGTGGCATATCGTCTTCTATTTTCCCCCTTTCCTTCGCTATGGGCGGCCAGGTCCCCAGTTGTTTATGTATTGGCTCTTTCGCTGTCATCCGTTCGCGTGCATCAATCATGGCCCGTTGAACGTTGGCAGTGTTACCCTGCTAATTTTACCTGTCAAGTAGCAACGTGCTTTGTATCGGATCGTACTACACTTAACCACCTCCCGGGATATACTGTAGGCAAACCTTCAGTGATGAGCGGCAATGACGACCAAGCAATAAATATGATACTCACCGTACATCAGCTCTTGACCACCTCACTATGGTAATCCAGACGATGGCGCGAAGCCATCTCTAAGGTCGGATACAGCTTAGTTTGAGAGTTCGGATATACTCATGAACGCCTGGAACAGCGCCGGGACGACAAATGGCGCTCTGCACTCCCTCTCCACATCACTTAACGCCCGCTCTGCATGCATTCTCCTCGTTCTCTCCGCCTTCAGCTCATTTTCCAATCGCAACAACTCTGTCAAACATGAACACGCTACATTCGCGTGAGAAAAAACGCATACGACTCAGCACCAGCTGAACATAGGGAGGAGGAAACGCGTACGCACTATTCTGGTCTGCACCCACGCCCACACTGGCACTCTCAGGTCGTGCGCCGAGCCTCTCGAGATCGTCCAGGATGACTTGTTCGCGGGCTTGTACCGCTGCTAGCTGTCCGCGGGTATCCCACAGCTCACGCATCAGCCGACTCACATCGCGATCTCGCCGATGGGATGCATGGAGGTCGCCGTTGCCCGACGACAAGGAACTCGGGTAGGGCGAAACAGGGGGCGGACGGAGTCCTGGGCCTAGATACGAAGGAGAACGAGTGGAGACAGGTGTGAGATTAGGAAGAGGCGTGTGCGTGTGTGGGGTCATCTCTCCAGGTTCCAACTGTGGCGAAGGAGATATTGTCTGTGACTCTGGAGGAATTGGTAGATCAAGTGCATGTACAGGCTTCACCAAAGGCGTGGCATCGTCTGGCGTGAGCCGGACGACCGGTTTCACTGCGTCCCCAAGAGTGGATGACCCGGGTTGTTGCTCTACTTTGGGGGAGATGGGTGGGTGGGGTTGGGTGTCGGTCATTCGGAGGGAAGTCGTGATTTGCACATCTGGCGCATCCAGCTTCTGTCGTGTCAAACTCGACGGGCTCTCGGTAGCACTCATCCGTCTCTTTAAGTTGGGAGACTGTCTGTCCGACCTGGACTGCCAGGCAACCAATTAAGAGATACTGAAGAGCACACGCATGAGGAACAGAACGAACGGCACTAGGGGAAAGCTTTGGTGGAGGAGGAAGTGGTGGTGATGTTTGCAGTTTCACTGGGTGTTGCGCTATATTTGACAGAGGATCGCCCAGATTCTCCACGCGTACCCCTGGTGGAGGATCTGCACCGACGGTAGAACGAATAAAGACACCGCTAACAGCACACCCTCGAGTCAGCAAAGTCGAGACAGCACCCACAAAGGACGATTGGCTTGCCCTTGCGTCATGGTGATGGATTTTCTAACGACATGGTCATGAGGCAACCCTCCTCAGTGAGATCCATAGTTCAATTGGGCAGAGCGGACGAAGAGGGCTCACATGGAGAGTAATTCTCGGAGCTTGAGTGCTTCTGGATCATCGCTACATAGTTTGAACCAGCGCGTATGCAGGGAGTCCTGAGCATCCAACGTATCACCATGACAGGACCACATCAGCGACCTATGAAAGCACAGAGTACCGCCCACGCACGGATAATCCCTCTACCTTTGGACTCGTCCCCGCCGTGGGCCAGTGGAGGATAAACGACCCGTCCACGCGCCGAACATTCCTCTGGGACGGGGAGTGCACGCGGAGATGGGCAAGGTCCTTCTTCAGGATGGCGAATTCGGCGGAAGGTGTTGCGGGGGAGGCGACCTGGTCATGTTTTGCACCGCGGTACTTGATGATCACCTCGAGACCCTCGACCATTGCATTAAACGAGCTGCACCGTTGCGTTGAGCGAGCCGTACGCGTGGCAAGCCAACGGACTACGTAATACAGTACTACAAGTAGTACATGCTACATTGCCAGATATAGCACAAGGATGCCTGTACATCAGGTGTCATTTATGCCATTTCCAGCGGTGTCGTCTGTGGGCTACGCGCTGGAAGGGACTGTACTGTTCGGTGTCTGGGTTATGAGCATCTCTGTATGAAGGAAAATCGGACTGTTCACTTCCTCATCTCCTTATGTCCGCGCTTCCTAGACGAAAAAAGTCAATATCGTATTTGCCATCTCTGCTCAGAAACCCGTTCCACCATTCCCTACGAGACTCGATGAGAGTGAGTATGTTTCCACCACGTCTATACCTCCTTACCCTATCTTTAACCAGCGGCCCATGTCGCATGAAATGGCCCAGTGGTGCATGCTCCATGTGCGTTCATAAAACTCCTAGACACGGTTCATGCTGAACCTAAGAGGCTGCCCTAGCACTCCTGAAACGACTCTGCCCTTGTCCGTCTGTTTGAAATATACCTTACGCTTGCGTCGCTATCTTCGTCTCGCCCCAGACGCTGATGCCAGCCGCACGACTTAAAGTTCAGATGTATTGCAAAAACTCGACGTGAAACCTGCCCACTAGGCTTGGAGTGTCTGCGGTAAAGTTTGAACTCCCAGAGCGCTGCAACTCAGACCAACTTCTCTTCGTGTGGCCAGCTGTTCCCACGGAGGGTGCGTATAAGCTCACCCATCGGTGTTTCAGCAACCACGCCATTGGCTTTTACCGCAGCCCATGTCTGTTGCCAAAGGGATCGCTCTTATCACAGGTTCAGCACAAGGCCTGGGACGCGGTATCGCACTTCGCCTTGCCAGGGATGGCTTCGATGTTGCGCTGAGCGATGTCTCGTCGAAGCATGGTAGCTTAAATGCCGTCGCGGACGATGTCAAGGCGATCGGTCGAAAGGCACATGTAGTTACAGCGAACGTGACCGTCAAGAGGGAGGTCGAGGAGATGATACAAGACGCCGTTAAAAAGCTCGGTGGACTGGACGTTGTGGGTATCCCGCAACGCGCTCTGATGGATTGCGTTTATGAGAACTCTTTGCAGATGGTAGCGAACGCAGGGGTCGCCTCAATGTCACACCTTGTCGACAGTAGGTCGTGTCACTACTTCGGTTCTTGCGACTCGGACTGACACGGTGGTGTTCTCCAGCAGATTTAGTTGATTGGGAGCGGGACATGGCCGTCAATGCGCGTGGCCCTTTCTTATGCTATAAGTATGCAGCCCAACAGATGATCAGGCAAGGGCGTGGAGGAAGGATTATTGGTGCGAGCTCTATCCTTGGTAAAATGGGGCTTCAAGGATGCTCCGCATACTCTGCCAGCAAGTTTGCTGTCAGAGGCCTTACGCAGACTGCCGGTGAGGTCCACTTTCTGTCATCCCGCTTTTAAATCAGATTTTTGATCGAGCCAGCGCTGGAACTTGGCCGATACAACATTACCGTAAACTCTTACGCTCCTGGCTTCGTCGAGACACCCATGAGTGAGTGTCGCCGAAATGCCACTTATCTGATTCCGCAACGGGTCTCTCTTGGACAGCGGCTAGCTTCTTCGATAGGTCCAATACAGGTTCGGAATTGGTCGAGCTAGGCAAGACGGTGAGTGGGTCCATCTCCCGCTCGTCACTGTCACGCGACGATAATCTCATGACCTGAAGCTCATGGCCAGGAAGTCTATCAATTACGACCCTCAGCCAGACGATATTGCAAGCATCGTCAGCTACCTCGCGTCAAAGGAGGCACACTTCATAACTGGCAAGTCACATCCTTGGATCCCATCTTCAGGCTCGCTTACTTACCATTCGGATCGTACCAGGGCAATGTGTAAGTCACAGTCTTCTTTCAGGTTTGGCTGTTGAGCCAGATGTGCTGAATGAACTTGACGAAGATTACTGTTGACGGTGGAACTACTCTCCTGTCTTGAGATGAATTTCAGGTGGCGGGTGCAGTGTAAAGTTCATCAGAATGTCAAGGTATTTTGGTGTTTTCATTTGTCCCGGTCATGTCTTAACAGTTATGTTTACCTGTTTTGACGTTGAGCCCTGTAAAATATCATGCATGAAGTTTGGATCTGTTTCCAATTCCGTTCATATTCAATTGGGCAACGTCTCGACTGGAAAGGTTCGTGAGTTGTCAGGCCAGCTGGACCTCTTCTCAATGAGGTACGACTGTCATTGTACCAACGAGATCAAACTACTGCTGGCTAGCATGTACCCAAACATGTCGCATGATTTGGTGCTTACTGCATAGCATCCTCGCAACCTGGGTCGGGACTTGCCAGTGAACCATTGGGACATTGAATGTGAGAATATCTGTATTTTATACGAAGGCTTCTCTAGACGCCACAGATACTGATGTTCCACATCGGATTGTGTCTGACTGACGAGACCATCGACGATAACGAGGATGGCCCATACAGAATCTTTTGTGAGGTGCACTGTAGAGGATATCACACTATACACAAGGAAACCTCAGTTTCGTATGAACGAAAGACTGAGGTGCAACGTGGCAGTGTCCGTAGTGAAAAAGAACGACGCGATTATGTAATGAAAATGGTCGGCGTATGTCTAGAAAGGAAAGTAGGGATCTCAAGGAATGAATGGCCTGGAGGCATGAAAGTATGAGATAGGACGAGAGTGAAGAGGAATGAAATAAATAGAATAAAATTTCAACAGAATCAACAGCGAAGCCGGGCTGTGTGGCCTCATAGATAATATGATAGATTGTCCATCTCGATAACTTGAAACGCAGCTGTCTTCGTGTGATTGTCTCCGGGAATGCTATCACTGTTGTAATTTTGACCAGCACGCATTAGCATTCCTTTTATGGTAAAAGTTACATAAGCTTAGAGCGTACTTTTCGTACCATTTTCTAGTTTATGTTCCTCAGTAGCTTGACATCTACTGAGGGTAAGCCCTATCTTTATAGGCATTTCTACTGTACTAAACTATCCTAGTTCTCATAGGTAGTTGCACTAATATCAGTAGCTTGACATCTACTCAGGTTCTCATAGTTCACTTAACCTCTGCACGATACATCCTTTCAATAATCACGACCTTATTTATGAGCACTTGAAGTTGTTGAAATTCATGCTACTTCATGCCTTTTCTTTCTTTTCTCCTTTCTCTCACTCTACTCAATGTTTCCGTTCCCCTTTCGAAATATGCGCCGACCACTTCTTACATAATCACGGCAGTCAATTTTAAGTACGAACACTGCTGCGCCACACCTCGGACTTTGTTCATACGAAACTGAGGTGGGACACTTCATTACTTAGTGTTATCTCCTACTAAGAAGTATCTACAAGGTCCCCTTGTATTTTAGGTCAGCTTATCAGGGAACTATGAGTCTTTGTCCATATGAAACTGAGGTCCTCTTGTGTTTTAGTGAAACTTATCTAAGTTTAACCTTTCAATAGATTATGAGCCCTGCTAGCTTTCAACTATAAAACACTTGCTTAGTAGCAGTGAACCCTCTCCTCTCCTCTCTCTCTTTCCTTTTTCTTTCATTCATCAAGTGCAATATATCAAAGCTGGATAAAACTTAATGACCTGGTTGATTAAGCCTGAACCACTCTTTTTAGAAGGCTCAATGATCATTCATCCAGACTTGATTGGTGTTACTTCAGTGATCTCCAGATAAATTCCAGAAATCTCCAGAGCAGTTGTAATAGAGACTTGACTTTATCTTATGTAGTATGCCCTTACATTACTCTTAGGGTTTCCAATTTACAGGAGAGTCAAAGATATAGAAAAGAGCCTGCTTGGGGCTCAAAAGAAGTGGCAAAAGGACAAGGGAGGTTTATGTTTAAACTACAGAATACTGCAGGATGCTTGTAGTCACTATTTATTAGATAGGTAAGTACTAACCTGCAGGATACTTGTAGTTACTAGGTATCCTAAGGTAACTAATGGTCTGACATAGCTATTAGCTTATGTAAGCGGTGAAGCATAATTCACATATTCCAACAGTTTAGTTCAGCCATAATGAGCAGATCATTAAGATCTGGATGAAGTTGCCAGCTGGCTAAGATATAACTCTGGAGGTCTGGGATATTAAAAGATAATCCAGGAAGTTGATAATAAGAAGCCAAATGGACTCAGTCAGGAGAAGAGTAAACAATAAGAACAGGGGGTATTTTTGTTGATATTCAAACTAAGGTATTACAGATAGAGATGGCTTTTTAAGTACTATAAGAAAGTAGGTTTTCTAAGAAAAAATGGAGATGAGACAGGAGTTGTCTTTAGAAGCAAAAAAAGATAACAAATGCTGCTGGAAATAAAGGGTAATAGAAATGGATTTTGTGAGGTTACACTATAGAGAATATCACACTATACACAAGAAGACCTTGTAGATACTGTTTAATTAATGAATGTAATAAATGTATAGCTTTACCTCAGTTTAATATGAATGAAAGACTAAGGTACATTATGGTAGTATCTGTACTCAAAAGAATAACACAATTACATAAGAAAATGTCTGGGATATGCCTTGAAAAGAAGGAATCTCAAGGAATGAATGACCCAGAGGCATAAAAAGAAATAAGGAAAAAAGGAGAGTGAAGAGAAATAAAATAAATAGAATAAAATTTCAACAATGAATGTATCAAGAAAAGTAGATGGCAGATGTTGTCATGAAATAACAACTAAGTAAGTCTATATTAAACTAGGATGCACTCCAGAGATACTTCAGAAATGTTATGCATGCTGAGATCAACATGTTACAAACTCAAGAGAAGAGAAATGATATAGAAAAGGAAAGCCTAGAGTTAACAGTAATAATACAAGTGCCCAAAGCTGGGGCCTTGAGATACTAATGCTACAGTATTTATATGCTACAGGTCTGCATATAGACCAAGACCCTGATGGGAACTTTTCCACACATGAGGCATGGGAATCAAAAAGAAGAGAAGTAATTATGAGAAAATCAAGGGTTACACTTCTCTGGAATATAAAAGAAGGTTTAAGAAGAAACAGAAATAATACTGACCCTGCAGGGACAAAGACATGAGGCTAACCCTATGACCTGAGTCATGTGACTTGTTACATGTCCTGATAAGATAAAAGATTAGATAACCACATGGAAAGATAAGATAAAGGTAATATGATCAAGAAAAAGAAAAATGCACCATAATACTACCCCCTTTCTAGCACTTGGATTCCAGATAAGAATACTGCAAGGAAATAACATCAGTGAAGTTGGTGTATAAGTGAAACATAGAGGAGAAGGCAAAAGGATCAATAGAGAACAGATGCTAAGGAGCAAAAAGATGAAGCTTGTGGAACTCAGTAATAAGGGCAGGAATATTAGTAACATTCACTGAAAATTGCCATGTTCAATCCTGATCAGAATAACCTTTCCAGTAAATAAGATATTCCAGTTTATCTTAACACAGTTGAGAATCAATAATGTAATTAACCTCATATTTGGCATGTTCTTCCTTAGTGACAGTGATGGGGTCAGAGGTAATAACTTTTTGACCCAGAAGAGTCTCCAGCAAGGGCTTAACTCTGCTAACATTTACCACTGGATGAATTTTCATGGTTAAAGAAAGACACAAATGAACTGCAATTGAAAGGACATCAAGAATAATGAAGGGTCCAATCCATTGCTGCATAAGTTTTTTTAAGGGATAAGGAAGGGAGAGGTTTTTTATGAACATAAGAGCAGAGTTACTAGTACAATAAGAGGAATAGAATGGTTTTTTATTTCAAGCCAGCATAAACTTTTTTCAAAAACTCCTTGATAACTTCAAAGAACTTGTTCAATTCAGCCATGAAGATAGAGGAGTGTATAGGGGCTTCAAACCCCAATTGAGGTGTGGAACACTTAGTGATGGGGAAAGAAGTGGTATGTGTTACAGAAAAGAAGGAATTGTTATAATGGAACTCAGCCATCTTGATCCAATTAATCCAGTCCTGCTAACATTTGGCAACAAATGCAAATGTCCTCAAGTATTTTTCAAGTTCCTGATTAATCCACTCCATTTGTTCATTCATCTGAGAATGATAAGCAGTAAATGTATTTTGTGAGATGTCCAATATTTAATTGAGTTCCATGGTAAAAAAGGACATAAACTGCAGTTCTCTATCTAAAACAATAGAACAAGAAAGCCTGTGATGTAATTATACATGGTCTTGAAAAAGTTCTGCTAGATTTAGAGAAGAAAGTGAAGAGAAGCAGGATAAAAACAACTTCTTTTGAAAATCAATCCACCACCACACAAATAGCACAGTGACCATGCACTATGGTTAACTCTGTTATCAAGTCTACTGAGATGTTTTCTCAAGAAGTAGATACTATAGGAAGAGGAAAAATAGAGGCCACTATTTCCTGTTCCTTGACCATTTCACAAGTGAGACATTATTTGATAAACTCTGCTATATCCTCCTTTATTAAGGGCCAATGATAGAAATGAGTAATCAAGTGAAAAGTCCATAGTTGTCCAGAATGATCTTTCAAAAGTAAAGAATGTGTTAAATAAAGAAGTTATGAGTGTAAAGATAAAGAATTGAATACTTAATTGTTTTTATTTTTGTAAACTTTGAAAGTATTGTTATAATACCAAGTGGAAGGGAGATAAAGGGAGGAAGATGTGGAGGTCACAGCAGAAAAGCAATAAAAAGAAGGGAACAAAACATGAATAAAAACAGAGTTAGGAAGAACCATAATTACCTTGTTGAGATCAGCTGGAACCTTATGATTAGAACACTGAGAGAGAGCATCTGCATGTCCATTTGAGATGCCTGGTTTGTATACAAACATATAGTTGAATTTGGCAAGAACCATTTGCCAATGTACCTGAAAGGGGAAAAGATCTTGAGGTTTTCTTCAATATTCAAGATTTTTATGGTCTGTTTAGATTTCAAATTGAGGGTAACTGTTACATCTGGCCTGGGTAGGGACAAATATAGCTCTTTAGTGGAGTATACAAAGGTTTGCAGAGAGAAATAATATGGACAACCTGCACTTGCAAGGTTATTGGTGATAAATCAGATGACACTGCAAGTGATATTGGGAATATTATAATGCATGTTTTTACTTCTCTTCATTTTTCCCATTTTTTAATTATCTTTTCACTCTTTACATTGTCACATCACATAACCATGGTAACCCTTACTACTTCACTTCTTTATATCTTCACATGCCATACTTTTACTCCTTTACACATCATAGATTTAGACTGGTCTAGGCTATGACCTTACACCTTATTGTAGCCTTATGTTTAGCCTTATGTATTTCTAGGTCCCTGCTCCTTTTACACCATTGGATGGCTTATTGTACACTAGTTTAGAGTAGACCAGACTTACATGGTCTATGCACATTATTATAGCATATATAAGGGCCAGTGCTACAGCCTGGGTTTTCCCAGTCTTGTGCACTTGAGCCTTTGCTTTATACAAGTCCTTGACTCTTTTCTCTTATTTCTCTTGTTATGATGCACCACTTTTAATTCCATCTCAACAACTACCTTTACTAATAACTGCCTCACTATAGTCATACAAATGGAACTTAGAGCCCTAATCCTAAAGACCACTATTGAAGAAACTCTATAGATAGTAAAACATTCTCCTTCTCCAGATAGCAAATACCACTATAGAGACCTTCTGATATTAATCTCTGTTAGCCAGGGACATAGTAGACTAGATAACCTTTAGAACTAGAACATAGTGTCACATGCACATAAAGTAGTGAACATGTGACTAGTACCTTAGTCTAGCACACTTGAACTTGTACCATTAAGTTCCCAGTGACTGCTCCTTGACTCCTCTCTATCTCTTTCATAATTCAGCCAGGTCAGCTCCACCTAGTCAGTATCAAGCTGTTATGCACCCTCCAAGGTCTTGTCAGCATTTATGTCTGGTGAATAGAAAAATGACAGGCTTGCTATTTCATCTCTTGCCTAGTTCACTGGCCTCTAGTTCAAAGGCCTCTCTTAGCACAAACACAAGTTGTAGTATCCTCCAGGTATTCTAAGTTTTAGTTTAACATAAAGAATGCATTTCAGGGGAACCCTAGATATGCAAGTACAGGGTATGGAAAGGGAGAAGTAGTGTAAGGAGACAAGAGGTAAAGTATGCTACTTTATACTACAAGAGTGGCCACTATTGGTCTAAAGGGGAAATGGGATTTACATAGGATTTAGTAAGAAAAGGGGTTGTTTGACAAAGCACAACAAATAGGCTTATGAAGCACATTAGAAATATGAAATAAGAAGATAAAATAAGCTTTATAGGATTTGAAATAATGACTGCAAATTGTCAGGGTTTAATAATAGTAAAATAGTACCTGAATTTGCAATATGATTTGCAATGGGATTTAGGGTACTGGAAATAGCAGTAAATGGGTGAAAGAAAAAGAAATTATAATAGCAACCAATAAAATAATAATGCCAATTATTTAGGGCACAGATAACTGCCAAGAGTTCCTTATTATAAATAAAATAGTTGAGTTCCACTGGGGTAAAAGCATGTGACATATATGCAGCAGGATGCCAAGCACCACTGGCAAGTTGAAAAGAGAGAACTGCATCCATAGTCATACTAGAGGCATTGGTTTCCAATCAAATTGGGCAGAAAGAATTGGGAAAAATGAAAAGGGGATTAGAGATGAGAATGGTCTTGAGCTACTGAAAGGCAAACTAACAGTCCTTGTCCCAAAGGAAAGGCACTTGTTTGCAAGTGAAACAATGAAGGAGTTTGGTGATTTTAGCAAAATAAGATACAAAATACCTATAGTAATTAGTAAGACCCAGGAAAGATTGAACCTATTTGACAGTAGAGGGGGTGGGCCAGTTACAGATAGCATTGATCTTATTTAGCTGCATTCTCATCCCCTTTCTTGAGACAATTATACTCAAGTAATTAACTTCTTTCTGTGCAAAGTGATATTTGCTTGGTTTGAGAAACAGGTCATGATTCTGAAGTCTTTGAAGAACTTCACAGATAACCTTGAAATGTGCTGCTCTGTATTTGTTCTTTGTAAAGATAATATTGTCAATATAAATTAATGCTTAGCCCATAAATTGTGGAAAATATCATTAACCATGTTTTGAAATATATTATGGTACCAACCTAACATGATGGTCAGCATGTGACCATGAGAGCTGTAGAGCATGTGATGTAACTGGTTATAAAACCAGAAGCACATGATCATGTGAACAAGTAACCTTATAAGGTTAATCCTAGGCTAAGGCTAAGTCCTTACATCAGAGTATTCCCCTGACACCAGGTATCAGTCACATGATGTGGCAGATCTCAGATGAGATCCAGATTCCTCCAATAATATCTGATCTCTTGATCTAGATTAGGATCTAATCTGTGGCAGAGATCCAGATTGGATCTCCTTGGCCTTATGGTGGCCATGCCTATTTCATAGATTGGTACCAGTGTCTTCCATTCCACCCACATCCTCATGATGTGGCTTCTCTTCCATTCCCTTCCCTAGATCCATAAGGCCACTGCCTTACTCCTTATTGCTGCCCCATGCATTCCATATCATATATCTATAATAAGGTAGGAGCTACTTTAGCTATTGGTGCTCATAGATAGCACACTTTAGGGTAGACCTCCTGTATGTTATGACTCTGGAAACCAGAGGCTACACCTAGATGATGGTGGACAGAGAGAGGAACACTGAAGGAAGATCTAAATGAATGGAGACTCCGAAGAGGAGCAACTGAGGAGTGTGATATGATGAGGAGGACTTGGAGGAGGCTCAGACTCGAGCAGCTAAGGGCCTATGCCTGAAGGGCCTGGTTTCCAAAGAAGAGCTGAATAGCCAACTAGTACTGAAGTGATTAAGTCTGGAGAGACTTAAGCACTCATTCCTGCCCCTTATATATTGCCTGGGGTGATGTATGGACCACATATGTACTGCCTACCCTAATGTGCTGCATACCTATGAACCAGTAGCAGTAAAGGAGCTTGACTAAGGAAGGGATGAAGAATGCATGGGGTGGGGATCAAGGAGTGAGGCTATGGCCTCACAACTAAGATGTGTGGAATGGAAGAGAAGCGGCGTGAACAACATGAGGACAGGGATCTCTGCCACAGATGAGATCACCTCCGAGATCCGTCAGATCCATGGAGATGGTCAGATCAGGGATTGGGCAGATTCAGGGAAGATCCTGGGGAGATCCATAGATTGGTCACGTGACCACTAACCTGAAGATACTTGTATAGTATTGCTGACCCTAGCATAAGGTTATCCTGAATAGAAGTAGGATTCCCATGATTATGTGATGTGAAAGTGGTAGTTGCGAGAGGTTCGCAACACTGTACATGGTCTGTGCACAGACCTTGACAATATATAAGGCAGGGGGTGCAAGTTGGGGAAATCCAGTCTTGCTCTCTTGATCTCTAGGCTAGATCCACAGTAGTGATCTTAGATCTTGATTCAAGAAGGATCCCACCTCTGCTCTCATTAACTGTCTGGCTTTGGGTTTATACAAGGGCCCAGGTTTCATTTATTCTCTCTTGCCTAGTTCTGGGCCACTAGCATAAAAGCCCAAGCAGTTATCAAGGACAGATTAGGAGCATCCACTAAGATTGACTTGAGTATCAAGGCAGGACAGGTAGTCACCCATATCAAACATATTCTTAAAATAGGGTCAGGCTTCCTCCATCAAACCCCAGGATGCAGCTGGGATCTCCTGGAAACAAGCCACATCTGGCATATTATAAACTGTGCCAATGACCTCCAGTTCTGTGATATACCACCCATTATTATCAGGCAGTGAAAATTCTTCAAATCTAATAGGTTGAACTTGTTGTTGTTGCTGTTGTTGGGGCCTCAGAGCACTACAAGGGGGCATTATTGTACTAGTGGGGTTTCAAGAGGCTGTGCAAACCCTAGATATGTGGCCCACTCTACCACAGTTATAGTAGATAAGTGTTATAATGCATTTTTTCTTTTCTTTATCACATGACCTTATCTTATCCTTGCCACATGATTATCTAATCACTATCTTATCAGGGCACATGACAGGTCTCAAGACATAGGGAATAGGGTTAGCCTCATGCCTAAACCCTGATTACTTCTTTTCATTTTCATATCTTCTCTTTCATTTTAGAAGTAGGTCCCTTGATGGTTTCCAGGCAAGCTTCTTTTCTTTTTGATCTCTGTGCCTCATATATGGGAAAGTTCCCATCAGGGTCTTGGCCTGTGCATGGCTGGCTGTAGTATAAATACTGTACCCTTATTATCTCAAGAGCCTTAGTTTTAAGTACTTGAATATTACTCATGGTAACTCAAGATCATCCTTTTCTTTCTTTGAGCTTTGGCACTGCAATCTTGCAGTGCATAACAGTAAGCAGAGGGCATGGAGGACAAATATCCTGCCAATTAATCTCCATAGGGGTACCACAGCCTGGCTGAGTGCTAACTGCAGTAAAACAAAAAGAAGGGGGATAATACTGATTTTAAAACTGAGGAGGTTAAGACTACCAGGGACAAGGGAAAGAAGAACACAAAGATTGTCTTTTGACTATTATCTTCTCATAGGTATGGCCAATCTGTTGGATGTAAGCAAATAAATAAAGATACTGGCTATTATCACCTTTTTGTAGGGCCATTTGTACATAAATGTGATAATTAACTGCCTGTTTTAGCAGTTTAGGAGCATATTCATTATCAATCTCCACTTCTTTCCTTAACAAATCAAATTTGTTGAGAAAATTGTCAATCTTTTGACCCTTCTGCCTTAGCTGCTGGACCTTCTTAAGGTTCTGATGAGTTAGCTCTTCAATGCAAAAGTGTCCCTTAAATTTGGCTTGTAAATTCAATCAAGAGGGCCATGCTACTTCTTTAACCATTCTGCCCATGTTGACTTCATCTACTCACATATGATTGTCTTCTGCTTCATTGTACTTCATTAGAGTAAGCAGAGCAAAGTCATTAGCCTTGTCCTTCATTCTTGATAGAACTACAATGGCCTGCAAGCAGTTGTTATTCTAATCCTGTTCTCTGATCCATAACCTTAGGGAAATTCATCATTGCTTTTACTTTGTCCTATCTTCATTCCAGACTCCAGAATTGGCAACCTTTCTTGTAATGTCATTTTTTGGCAGAGTAATAGCTTAGCCACCTGTTTTACCAAGCCTCCAAGATCTTGTCCTTTACCAGCCATAACTAGACCAAGGAACTGGTTGCTTTAGTAGTTAAGGGAAGTAGAGGGTTGCTAGCTGAATAGATCTAAACTTTCTTGTGCAACCTAATTTCTTTTTCCTATCCTCCTTAATAACATCAATTCTTTTCTTCAACAGGTAAGCAATAAGAACATTACAGTGCCATGCTACCTTAAACCTCAATCTGAGCTATTTTCTTTCTTTCTTGTTTTCTCAGTAATAATGCCTACAATGGATAGTTCTCTTGATAACTGCTGCAATTTTTTCTTGAGTAATTCTGTCCAAATAAGCTTCCTTAGCTTTTTGACCTGCAACTTTGGCCTTGAAATGCAATAATTTCATTTAACTCTCTCTTTACTTAACATGTAGTTGACTTCTTCTATAAACAAAAAACAATGATGCAAGATAATGGTAAAGGTTATAGCTTTGAGCAAGTGTTATGCATGCTGAGATTGACATGCTACAAACTCAAGAGAAAAGAAATGATATTGTAATGGCACACTGGCCATTCTTGCCTTGTGTCTTGAACTCCTTGGTGAACACCTCAAGTCTAAGCTGCTAATAGGGCTTTTGTACTAGTGGCCCCGAACTAGGCTGAAGAGAGAATACAATGGCCTAGTGAGCCAAAGGAGTACTGCCCCATAAGAGCTGTGATGAATCTCTTCTTGGGACAGACCTCAGATTAAGAGGATCTGTGTATAAACCAGCTAAGGTTACAGAAGAGCAAGACTGGGGAATACCTGGTCTTAGCTCCCTGCTTATATATTGCCTGGGTCCATGCATGGACCAACTACAGGAAGCCTACCCTAATCTATGTTATCTATGTGAACCAATAGCATAAGGGGCTCATACCTTAGTAATAGATAAGAGATATGGAAGCATGGATCAGGGATGGAGAGTGAGGCAGTGGCCTCGCATATCTAATGTGGTGGAATGGAAGAGTATGCCATACCATGAGGATGTGGGAGGAATGGAAGGGAAGCACACTGATCTGATCTATGAATATGGCATGGCAACCATGAGGCCTCAGAGATCCTTTGGATCTCTGCCACAATCTCATCTAGAGATCTGCCACATCACATGACTAGACCTGTGTGGGGGAATGTCTGTCCAAGATACTAAATAATAAGAACTTAACCTCAACCTAGGGTTTCCTTGTAAGGCATATGGTTCCCACAGTCATGTGAGACCATCGTGTTAGGCTGGAGCCATAACAGATATAGAAAAAAGTAGCCTAGAGTTAACACTAGTAATACAAGTGCTCAAAGCTGGGGCCTTGAGATACTAATGCTATAGTATTTATATGCTACAGGTCTGCACACAGACCAAGACTCTGATGGGAAATTTCCCACATGTGAGGCATGGGAATCAAAAAAAAAAGAAGTAATCATGAGAAAATCAAGGGTTATACTTCTCTGGAATAAAAAAGAAGTTTTAAAGAGAAACAGAAATAATACTGACACTGCAGGGATGAAGACATAAAGCTAACCCTATGACCTGAGTCATATCACTTATCATATGTCCTGATAAGATAAAAGATCTGAAGTGATTGGTCAAATGGAGTTTGGTTTTACCTTATATGGGGCACCTTTTCACTAGTTCAGGTGTATTATATAGCCATTATCTTCACTTTATATGAGTATAAGAGAACTACATCATATTGGATAACTCTAGCATAGGATGTAATTTATACAAGTACTTTTCATGGTCAGTGATTATGTGACTGGTCATGTGACATCCCTGATGAGACCTGGGATTTTTCCAAGATCTTCCCTATTTAGATTTCTAATGCTACAGTAGCTCAAAAAACTATCCCAATATTTGCATATTTTGCACTAAATACAATGGCTATTAATAACTACTAATTATCATGCTAGACTATAAGTGTATGAAATGTAGTACTTGCTCTTGGCTTCTATTGGTCCAATAATCAAAGCATTTGGTTATGTTTTGATAATATGGCAATCATATCAAAATAACAACTTATTAGGACAGTTTTTTAACTTTAAATAGAATATGATATTTAGTATCTGATATAACCTCCCTTGGCCTTGATAACTGCTTGAATCCTTCTAGGAATGCTTTCTATCCATTTTTAACACTCCTTTACAGAAATCCATTCCCACTCTACCATTACTCTATTCCATAATTGATAAACTCCTGTAAATGCCCTCTTATAATCTAAAAGGCATCTTTTCAAATGACCTCAAGTGTGTTCAATAGAATTAAGGTCTGGATATTGAGCAGGTCAATTCAGAAGCTTGATATCTTTTTTTTTAAAATCATATTTGAGCTCTTCTAAAGGTATGCTTGAGATTATTATCTTGCTGAAAATTGATTTTATCTGAAGAAATTCCAGAATTCTCCATGCTCTGCAATAAACCTTCCTTTAAAATTGCCACATATTGTTTAGCATTCATCCTTCCCTCAACCTCACTCAAAACTCCCACACCATTCCATCCAATATAGCCTTATATCATAAGTAATTCTTCTTCAAACTTAACTGTACCTTTAATCTTTTTAGAACTTATTCCCTCTTTTTTCTTTTTTCACACATATTCTTGTTCATTTGACCCAATCCTATTGATTTTAGTCTTATCTGACCAAATTACCCTTTTCCAGTTCTTCATAGTCCAATACTGGCACTTCAAAGCAAAGGCCAACCTGCTTTTTCTATAGATAGTAGTGAGAAGTGTTTTTTCTTCTTTACAATAGCTTTTAAAGAAGCTTCCTTGAGGGTATTCCTAACTTTATTTGGGCAGACAGGAGTGCTGACAATAGAATTGATGAAATAAGTGGCCTGAACTGCATTACTGGCCCTTTCAGTAAGAATTTGTTAAACAATAGCATGCTTGTTGATAGAAGAAAGTTTTGAAAAATAAACACCATGATGATTTTCCTTTTCTGGTTGGATTTTCTAAAGGACCCTAGCCACAGTAGACTTCCCTAGACCAGTTTGAAATGCAATTTTCCTACAGAAAAGATTAAAAGAGGCAAAAGAGATGATATTATTTTTTTAAGCAGCAGAAAAATGTTTTATGATAAAGATAAGGGAGTTTATTTGTGATGGTAGGGTTTATATATGCTGCAGGCTAATTAGTGACATAAGAGTGACACAATATATTACTTATCTAAGATATATAATCATCTTACAGTACTTCAGGGTCCAATATATGTAATGGGAATTCAAAGTCAAAAAACTAAATCAATGAGTTGTCATTTTGATATGGTTGCCATGTTACCAAAACATAACCAAATGCTTTGATCATTGGACCAATAGAAAGCCAAGAGCAAGTACTACATTTTATACACTTATAGCCTAGTATAATAATTAGTAGTTATTAATAGCCATTGCATTTAGTACAAAACATGCAGATATTGGAACAGTTTTTTAAGCCACTATATCTATAGGAGAAGGTAAAGGAGAATCAACTGGGGTATTACAAGTGTAGAATGGATAATTATAGAAAGGCATATCTAGCATTGAGGTTTCATGAAATGGTGGCAAGATTTCACTGGAAAGAACAGTAAAGAGGCAGTTTATTGAAGGATAAGAGAGTGAAGGCATTTCTAAGGTTTGACTTCAGTTCATGGGAGTCATTTTCAGTGGAGTAACCTTTTCATCAAATAAGAAAAGAATGAAAATTGAGTGGACCATGATGTTTTAATGTTATTTTCCCTGTAAGGGAAGTGAAGTGAAGCATGAAAAACTGGGTGAATTTTCCAGATTGAAGGGAGACAAAGGCAATACATGATAGGCAACAATACCTCTGTGATAAAAAGGGTTCTTTGCATTTCAGAGCAAATTTCAGATTGACTATAGTGCATTTCAGATTTCTGGCTTCAAGCCAAACCTTAGATCCTTTTGCAAAAGAAGTAAACTTGGAATAAATTTGTGCTGCCATAGTTTGATAAGCAAGGTCATGGGCTACCAGGGCTTTATCTTTAGCCACTATCATATTTTTAAGTCTATTAGCAACAGGAGGAACAAGGGAGTTAGAGATAACTGAGGGAAGTGCTTAGGATTTATAGCCCATTAGAAAAAAAAAGGGAGATTGGCCAGTAATGGAGTGGGGTCATTGGTTATGAACAAACTTCACATGGGAAATCTGTTCAGCCCATTTGAAGGGATTCACTTCACAGTAGATATGGAAATAGGTCTTGAGTTCCTAATTAACTCATTTAGTTTCTCCATTAGTCTGAAAATGGTACATAGTGGACAAAGAAAGGTCATAGTTAAAAAACATTCCAAGCTCTCTAGTGAAAGTAAAGGTGAACTGTGAGCCTTAATCAGAGATAATCATGTTGTAAATGTTATAATGCATATTTTTTGTTCTCTTCATTTTTCCCATCTTTTTGCTTTTACTTTTACTTTTACCATTTTACTCTCTTACATTTTCACATTTCGCACCTTCACTCTTTCACATATCACTGGTCTAGACTGGTCTAGGCCATGATATCATACCTTACTATAGTCTTATATCTTGCCTTATGTATTTCTAGGTCCTCACTCTCTTATTGCCATTGAATGGCTTACTGTACCATAGTTTAGGGTAGGTCAGACTTACATGGTCTATGCACACATCTGTAGCATATATAAGGGGTCAGTGCTATAGCCTGGATTTTCCAGTCTTGTGCACTTGAGCCTTGTGCTTTATACAAGTCCCTTGACTTCTTCTCTATTTCCTCTTGCCTAGTTCCCTGTCCTCTAGTTCAAAGGCCTCTAGCACAAGCCCAGCACAAGCCCCTCAGCCATTAGTTTCAGTAATATGATAGTTGTGTTGAAACTGCAGAATACTGCAGGATACTTGTAGTTACTAAGTATTCTAAGGTAACTAATGGTCAGACATAGTTACTAGCTTATGTAAGCGGTATAGCATAGGCAATTAATATATTCCAATAAGTTGCATTTCAGTAAAGACCAAATCTAGAGTAGACTTTGTTAAAAAAGAGGACAGTGATACTCTTGGCTAACATGATTTTCATAGTAGGGCAGAGAATTACCCACTTAGTAAGCTCTTGGTCAACCATAACCAAGAGAGAGTCAAAGCTGTCAAAGACTTTGTTTTCTATTCCTAACAATACAGAAGTCACCATTCTTCCTAAACATTTGTTCTGTTATATTATTAATGCTATCCTTCACACTCACATTTACAATTACCAGCATGGTAATTCCCTTTATGTTTTGATTTTTCAGAAATGGAAGAATTCTCCAATTCCTTTTGTCCAGTTCAGTTGCTTTACAGACTGGAAACTCCATAACAATCTTCTAATCTACTGTGATTATGTCTTTATCCCTGATAACAAAGCCCTTTGTCATTCTATTCTTTCTTATTGCCATGACCATGTGACTGCTGGTCACCCTGATTACCTTAAAACAAAACAGCTGGTTTCCATGGAATTCTAGTTGCCTGATCTTCCCACTTATGTCCAGAAATATGTTAATGGCTGTGCTATATGTTAGCAAAATAAGGTCAATATACATCCTTCTGCCCCTTTGCTTTTCTCCATCAAATCTGCCACTACTTATTCTTTCCAACAGATTTCCTGTGATTTTATCATTAACCTTGAAAAAAGAGTGCAGGATTTATATCCTATTAGAAGATAAAATGGTGATTGATTGGTGATGAAGTGAGGGTGGCAGTTGTGGATAAATTTCACATAGAAGACTTGCTCTGCCTATTTGAAGGGGTTTGCTCCACAGAAGATGCAGAGGTAGATTTCAAGTTCCTGGTTAACTTATTCAGTTTCTCCATCAGATTGAAGGTAGTATGCAGTGAAAAGGAAGAGATTATAGTTAAGGAGTTTTTCAAGCTTCTTGGCAAAGGCTAAGGTGAACTGAAGGCCTCAGTCCAAGATAATCTTGTCATAGAGACCAAATTGAAGGTAGACTTTATAAAAAAAGAGGGTGGCAATACCCTCCATGGTAGCAGTTTTCTTGGTGGTGCATAGAATTATCCCCTTTATAAGCCCATGGTCAGCCATGACCAACAGGGAATCATAATCATCTGAAAGAGAAAGGTTGGTAATATGGTCACAGGAGACCATTTGAAAGGGGTGAGTGACAATAGAATGAATGGAGAAAAGGGCAGAAGTGAATGGATATGTCTTAACCTTGTTTTGTTGACAGGTTGCA
>JBBPJW010000047.1:0-77477 GCA_038088935.1 Pulveroboletus aff. viridisquamosus
CAGCGCAGTGTATGCGAACAAGCGGACAATGCACGTCAGAACTCCAAGTGCGCCTGCCATCCTGAGACGCCGACTCCTCACGGACGCCGCTCACACTGCAAAGCCACACTAATCGAGCGGGCCTGGCTCCCAATATGCTGGGCATCCTGGAAATCCAGATACAACTTTGGGAGATCTTGGTTCTCCTTTCGCAAGTGCTAGCACCAGCCCTCTGTGGTGTACTATACTCTAGGCGCATACTCCACAAGCTCAAGCGACTGTGGTATTACTCGAATCTTCGAGGGCTGGCCCGATGATGCCAACGACTCTGCCTTTTCTCTACGATGCTCGCTTGAGGCTTGAGACATGTTCGCATCTGAATTGAACGAATGTTTCGTCGATTGACTGCGGCTCCTCGCTGGGATGGAAGTCAACCGGCGAGATTCACGACAGGCTTGTTCGCGGCCATTGGAAGGAACTTTTCGGTGCGGCTTTCCATTAAACTCGTAGAACCGACTCGTTCCAGGCGTGCTGAGCCTATCACGCTGGTTGACCCAGGGACTGCCTGCCCCAAGGTCAGTTCATGCTAATATACATGGTTGTGTATCCGAACATGTATTCGACATGGGCAACTGAATGTTTTATGCTGGCTAGCTGTCTGCTTGGGTACGTACTCACTTGGCGAAAAGGACTCCAGAAGTTACTGCAAAGAGGCGGATCACAATAGCAGGTCTGTCGCCACTGGACCACCACTGACGAGAATGAGATAAAACTGAGACCGTCCACAGACCACACCCTGGGCACAAAGAACTAGCAGCACTGCAACATGGAACGACGCGTACGGCCGCTACTGTTTCAACAGGCCTGACCAGCGTTTGAGATGGATTGGGGTGACAAAGGACAGTAAAGTCTGGTTTCCCGTGTGTTGATCAACGTGGCGCAGCGAGTGGAGGACACGCGTGACACAGTTGAATCATAACCACCGACGAGAGGGAAGAAATCCACAGGTCACTCAAGGCAGTGTAAGAAACCAGACTACGTTTGGCGTAGGTCTGGAGTATCAGCTGATTCGTTCATACTACTGCAAGCATGATAGGTGCGTCGTACAGAGGGCAAAACGCAAGTCTGGACGCATCTGTAATTCAAGACCACCACATATATTTATATTTTAGGTGGGCCGCAGATAAACGCGACCAGGACCAAGGCCATGCTCACTTGGAGTCCTGTAATAGATCATCAGAGAGCTAACCCCTTTCATGCAAGAGCATCCAGAAAGATGTCCCCAATAGGCTGACTGCAGCACATCCGGAAGTGAATTAGCAGTAGACGAGGCTGCGATCCATGTTATAAGTATCGGTCCCCATGTCTTCGACGATGATCGCAACTGGAATTGCATCTAAACTTTTTTCAGCAATAGGAACAGCAGAATCACCTTCATGAAATAGATACCATGTTCGGAGTGACGTTGTTGGGATGGATAGTGACTCACATGATAGGAATCGTGCTAGTGGGGTGAACTCCAGGTCGAATCAAACACTCATATACGCGTGATTGTAAAAGCCTACTACCGGACCGCCCTATTCAACTTTCGGATCTTGTGGACACGCCCTTTGGAGGGACCATACCTCTCAAACGAACTTGGCCGCCATTTGAATTCTGTTCATAACCCTGCACATGGAGTTGGGAGTTGTCTACTTGGCAGATAGCAGAGGATTGCCAACGACAATGTCGGAATTAAGGTCGACTTTGGCTGAGCTCACCATCTTATGTTGAACGGCCTGACAAGAGAACCTCTGAGAGACGAGCAAGGGGGAAGTTTGTTTCGGCTTACAGCCCATTCGGTACTAATTATGTTTCGTACTCCGCTCCTGCCGTTTTGCTATGAACGCCCTTCGACACTTCAGCACTTCAGCGCAGGCGTGCGGGTTCATATCAAACATTGGGAAGCAGCCCATCCCAATACCACCCAATGTCGCCCTCATACCATCCTCAACATCCCTTGCTGTCAAGGGACCTCTTGGCAAAACATCCGTCCCTCTCGAGCCGTACATGCAGCTCTCCTTTCCCCAACCGGATGTATTGTCTCTTACTGTCGAAGATGGCACTGTCAAGCATCAGCGAGCAATGTGGGGCACGACTCGATCACTGATAAACAATGCTGTCGTCGGGATGACCAGCGGTTTCTCTAAACCGCTATTCCTGGTCGGCGTCGGATACAGGGCTGCATTGGAGGACGACCCACGAGGAACCATCGCAGGTGGGAGCGGCAAAAGACTTAACCTCAAACTCGGACACTCCCACAACATCTTCGTGCCCATTCCTGCTGACATCACCGCCGAGGTCCCTTCGGCTACCAAGATTGTGCTTAGCTGCACGAATAATGTCGCTTTGGGCCATTTTGCTGCCAAAATTCGGAGGCTACGTCCTCCCGAGCCATACAAGGGCAAAGTAAGTTTGACCTTGCAACTTTCCGATACTCGCTGACGTGGATTACAAGGGTGTTTTCATCGGCAACGAGACGATTCGTCTAAGGGCGATTAAAAAAAAGTAGATTACCTCTGCACCTGCCCTGAATACATCCTCCCTACCAGATTGGTTGCATTGGCAACGTAGTGACACCGCCGTTTCAACGATAACGTTTGGCGACGGGATGCCGTGGCGCCGTGATGACTGTCGCTCTATATCCCTCGTCCCTTTTCGCGTCCCAGATAAGTGGATGTTCAAACTGGTCACGTCTAGTTGTGGTGGCGCTTCGAGCGTATGTGGTCACCATCTTAGCTGAGCAAGACTGTTTCTTTCACAACTTGTTTCAAGTGGTCGAAGAGCGTGACTCTGTCAGGCTACACGTATCGCCCGAGGAGCATTGATGACATGAAATTGAGCGTGGAGCACTTCTACTTCGTTCACCCCGTCAGCTCACCAGGAACAATCGATATGTTATCTTGCTTGTGAGGTGGTCGAAGCCTCCGTCACAACGTGATCAAATATGTCGTCCGATTTGCTCCGCTACGACATTAGGTATATCCGATTGCATACTCTGTTTCATCCCATCTTGTGCCGTTATTTCCAGCTCTCAAAAGTGATATTGTTCTATATCGAGTTTGAATCCTTGGCGATCGGGTCCACGGTTACGGTTACCACTGGAAGGGACCCACTTCATTCAAATGCAAACTTCAACGAACTAGTGCAGCATATTTCACAGGCTCCCCTTGGCTTCGCTTCGGCTCCGACATGTCTTTTATTCCGCGCTAATGTCACGTTTCTCAGTCCGGCTCCGTGTAGAGCCACTGGGTTACCTTGTCTCCCTCCTTCAGATACGTGGTACATTTCCTTAACAAATCGGTCTGTGCTTCCGAGTCCAAAATTAGAGTGGGATGCATGTCGCCCACCTGTTACGCCGTCCTTCGGATCCTATGCTGTACGTGTCACGGTGTGCCTCACTTGAGTTGTTGTAACTATAGCAGTAGGGTACTGGTGCTTTGTGCCCACACTAATTCCGTTCGGAATCACCGCTTTGTTCCTACTCTATCTCGCTATCTATCTGCGAGTAAGGCCGTTTTCCAGCTTCCATTGCAAATTATCGTTTCTAGTGTTATCTCATTAGTGCACCTCCGTGGAAGTTGCACGTAGAATACCATGCCATGATACCGTAGGATCCTCCTCTGAAAATAAAGGTTCTAGTGCTGTGTATGTAGACTGCAGCTGTCATATTACCCTGGACAACATGGATGAGTGAAACAAAGTAGAGGCTTTTTTGAATTTTGTAGTATGGTTCCATGGCATAGGGAAAGTGATCGCTATAATAACGCGATCAACTCGGCCGCTACGTCGTAAATACAAGTAAAGGTCAATACCTCGACAGCCCAGAGTACAGCGTGAGTGACGGGAGGCATCGGGAACGAAGCAGGTGAAAAAGGTGCATGAGGGACAATTGCCAGTGTTGAGTAGGCATATCGTTCGAAATGGTTTGGCAGTCTGCATGTTGCCTTTGCCCATAATGGTCTCAAACGGTGAGCAAGCCGAGCTAGTGGTGGTCTTCTGGTTTCAAATCGGTGCCAAAGATATACTAAGCATACTCCTACTAGAATATGGAAGCATCCGAGTTTCAGGAATGCGCCAGAATTGGCTAGTCAGAGACGATATGATCCGTAAACCACCAGGCTTTCGCTCCAAATGAGCGTCGCGAACGTGATAAAACATAGCGTACCTCGTTTCAGAAGATCATCCTGAAATACCAAGATACAGAGACAAGCCATGGCCTGAATACCCTGCACCATTTGCGTTTTTGTCTGTCAGCATGACCCAGTCACCGTCCACTGATCTGAACGTTGGTATTGAGATAGATGCCATCCCCAAGGAGGGTGCCATCGAGATTCTCGACCTTGGCCCCGAAGAACATGCCAGGTTGCTAAGGAAAGTCGATTGGCATATCCTGCCCCTCGTCTCGGTGTTCTACCTCTTCTCTTTCTTGTGAGATGTGGTCAAATTACCTTGCGGTTGAATTTGATTGACTAGAGTTTGTCCCCAGAGATCGCGCCAATATTGGCAAGTAACACTCCACGTCTTGGATGTGTCCACCCTCCTTATGACAGCCCTTAGGCAACGCCAAGATTGCTGGGATGGAGACCGACCTGAACCTTGTTGGACTAAGATACAACATGGCTACGGCGATCTTCTTCGTGCGGATCCACATGTATGGCCTATAGCATACGACTAACACCTGCTCAGATTCCGTACGCACTTGCACAACTCCCGTCGTGAGTAAGAGCAGTATATGCACGTCTGATAGTAAATTTAGAGTATTCACAGAAATATCATCCTCAAGCTCGTCCGGCCATCTCTGTGGTGTACAGTAATCGCCATATCAAGTCAGTACCGAACACTGATCCAGAATGTCCAATTTAGTGCCTTCAATCATGGTCGCTTGGGGTCTGACCATGACTCTAATGTGCCTCGTGAAGACGTACCAAGGACTTCTTATGTAAGGGTCTAAAAGTCGTCCACCATAAGCACTGACACCAGTTTGGTCTCATGCAGTGCTCGATTTTTTCTCGGCTTGGCAGAATCTGGGCTGTTACCAGGCGTGATATTCTACCTCACATCCTGGTATCCGCGTGCTGAGAGGGCAAAGCGAATCGCGGCGTTTCTGAGTCTTGCAATCTTAGCGGGTGCTTTTAGTGGATTTCTTGCGTGAGATCATTTCGCGTTTCGGCAGAGCAAGCTACTCACGCACCAAAAGTTATCTTATTGAAAAAATGGAAGGGTAAGCAGCATATTTATGAATCATTTCCCTATATTTACTTTTTCCTGGGCAGGATTGGTGGCCTTCACGGTTGGCAGTGGATCGTGAGCCATTTTGAACGATAGTACGATGAATTGCGCTTACTCAGTATCACTAGTTCTGCCTGGAGGGCATCGGCAAGTCCCTAGTCATCATGAATAACGACGCTCTGACTTGTGTCTCTGCAGCTACAGTGCTCATAGCACTTACAGCACCCTTCATTTTATATGATGTTCGTGCATTCCTGCATCCGGTATTTCATGACGACTCAGTCTCGTTCAGTCCCCACAGACGGCATCATTTTTGACCGACATTGAAAGACGGTATCTTAGTGAATTGATGAAGGCTGACTCTCAGGGTCTTTCTACGCATTATAAGTGGCAGTTCGTTCTGCAGGCCCTGACGGATTATAAAATTTATCTTCAATTTGGTGTATTCATGGGGTACGAGGACATTATGCACCCTGATGGCGGTTCTGACATCCGCGTGGGTTAGTTTTGTCGTCCCTGGCTATGGAATTGCACTTTTTACGCCAACCATCATTCGTGAACTTGGTTACTCTGCCGCGAATGCCCAGCTCCTCTCTGTTCCTCCCTTCGTTGTAGGATGCGCAACCACCCTGACTTTCGGGTATTTTTCTGATAGGCAACGACTTCGCGGACCATATGTAATTGCAGGACCTTGCATCGCCTTGGTGGGATACACTCTCCTATACACCCAAAGGAGTCCTGGTCCTGCATATCTCGGTGCTATGTTGACCGCAATAGGTGTTTTTTCAGCCATACCTGTTGAGCTCGCATGGATCAGCTCAAACGTTGGAGGGGAGATCAAACGTAGCGCTGCTATCGCGATGATAGGTGGATTTGGGAATTTGGGAGGGTGAGTGGCATAGTTTTCCAGTATATCTCATGATCTGATGGAACCATCATAGGATATGCGCGGCCTTTATTTTCTTTGATCCCCCACGCTTTCATGTCGGGCTCGCAACAATTATGGGTCTGCTTTGTCTCACGTGCGTGTATTCTCGATGTCCCCTAACAATCTATCATGTTCGCTGACGGCACGTTAGGATATTGTTGTCGTTGGTTGTGATGTGGGATTTAAAGAGACTGAACAAGAAGAAGGAGTTAATTTGCAGTGAACACGGGATTACTGACGATCACAAGGATGGGTTTAAGGACAGTGGAGATGACAGTCCACTGTTCAGATACTCTCTTTGATCATTTTCCGTATCAAAGTTTTATGTGGCTGATATTGTGACCACTTCCTTGTCTTTTCTTTTCACTTCGTACGTGTAGTTCCTTTCTGGGATTGCTTGCGGTATTAAGCCTTGTTTTCTTTCCACCATTTTTTGTGATGATAAGCGTTTGGGCTATCCGGACCGTACGCAAGGTGTACTGCAGTAAGAAACGATACTGGGTCTCTGTGAGTGAACGCACGCTATGCGATATGGGCGACAGATCAGTCGATGGACGGACACTGGCTGTGTGCTCCGAGACTCCAGCGTGCATACATCATTTGCTTCATAGCACTGCAGGGGCTGGCTGGTGCGTCCTCTAATGACCTCTGGTTCATCAGCAGGATTAGCACAATCGACGGATGCTTTGTCCTCCACTCTCGGCACTCAAGACTCCCCAAGATCCCATATGTCCCTTCATCGGTTACGGAGAACCAGTCTTGCATAGCATCGTCGGCCTCCTCACTGTCTTCGTTCTCCTGTGCAGCTCCTTACAGGCGATGCGTTGCGTATTACAGTATAGTCGTATGGCGCTGCATGTGTAGTCAGCTATGTGTACACACAATGTCCTTGGTAGTATCGAGGTTCTATAGCCACTTCAACTGCCAGTCAATTGCTAGAAACGATTCTCGACGGTTTCGTGTGGTTACTGGAGAGGCAGGCGTAGCGGTGGAGGGACGGAGAATATCTTGCCGTTTTGGGGGTATAGATCGATGTTTCCGAGTGTCGCTTGTGATCCCAGCGAGGATCGAAAGGAAGACGACCACGCAAACAGGAAATGGACATGACATCTCTGGTAATCGCAAGAAAAGTGATGATGGTTGAGGTCTTACCATCAACAGTACCAATGTTGGAATAAGTTGATTACCTACGGTCTACTGGTTACGTAATCTAATAGCTATTCGTTACCTTAGATACTTAGTGACTACAAGTATTCTGCAGTTTCAACAACCAACAGTTGGTTCATCAAGCTCGTTCTTGCTTTGTATCTGCTCTCTTTCGGGTCGGCGGTGCTCCTTCACTTTCAATGTCTTGTCTTCTCCTTGGTCCGCCGTCTTCTCTTAGCATGTTTCCTCTACCACTCACACCTTTTGCAGTGACCTCTCTTCCTCTTTTTGTTGCTTCTCCACCTCTCATTCAGTACATATTTGCTCCTGTTCTGCCATTCGTTTTATCTGCTTAGCAGTGGTATCACAGGCACATTGCTCTTCACATGCCTTTTATAGAGAAAGTGTATGCAGATCATCTAATTTGATTTCTGATGTATCAATGGCTTTGAGAGCTGCTTGAATGCATTCTTTGCCCTGAGAAGCCTGAATCTGGCTCAGCTGGCAGTTGTAATGTTGGGTACCATGGTAAGGGTTGAATGTGCTCTTTTAATGTGGTAGACCATGCAAACATCAGGGGATATTGGTTGTGACGTGACTCGTCATACTGTCAATTGGTTACTCATAACATGATATTAAAAATCCGAAAAAAAATACGTTTAGACTGGCAAAGGTATTATCAAACAGGGGTATTGTTGTGGGCTGTCTGTATGCATGGTGAGAGGAGTGTTGAGCCATTGATCACAGTCTATGGTTATTAGTGTGCCATTCTAGTTATGGCCAAGTGAGGTTCAATTGCAGCCACCCAAATCAAACTACATTGATGTACCAACTGCGGAATGCCTTTGACAACACATCCGAGGTGCTCTGAACTTGCATCCCAGAGAAACTGTGGTGTTCAAGGCCGATTCATGAACAAGGGATTAAGAAAATCGCTTAGATGACACAAAAAAGGCTTGCTGCTCAAAAGATCACTCCATCACACAGTAACTACCAGTTCACATCACACTGTTTTTTTTTCATAGCATCTATAGGCTATATACTTACATCATACACCAAGATGGATAAGGAATAGAATAGTGAGGATGTGGTGCGTATTTATGAAGGTGACTCGATACTTGGTCCACCTTCAGTATGTGTAGCTGTTTGCCTTGAGTGGCTGTGCTAGCTATGCACGAAAGAGCGTGTAATGCATTACACCGCTCAGACAAGACGCTCAAATACATCGCCAATAGCCATGTCATCTGAACTCTGCCCACCGTACGCTCCTTTCTTTGGGTTTGCTGGAGTTGCCTGCGCAGTCAGTTGTCGCAGAAAAGCAGTTGTTATATCACGCCACTCATCGTCTTGCACTGTCGTTGCAGATGATTTTCAGCAGTAGGTTCCGGTCATTCACCCCTCCGGACTGTGCTAAATCTCCTTGTTAGCCGTCGGTGCAGCCTTTGGGACCGCTAAATCTGGTATTGGTATTGCTGGTCTGGGTACATTCAAACCAGAGTTGATCATGAAGGCAAGCACTCAATATTCCTATCTGCGGACGCTCCTGAGGATGATCCCGTCACACTAGTCCCTTGTACCAGTCGTCATGTCCGGTATCATAGCGGTCTATGGGTTGGTTGTGTCTGTGCTCATCGCAGGCTCACGTTCGTCTTTGTCAAGTCCTCCGTTATGAACGATGTGTTCATTCTCGATGCTCTGTAGTTCACCCTGCAAAAGAATATCCCCTCGCTGCTGGATTCATCCACCTTGGGGCGGGCATCTCGTGTGGCTTTACTGGCATTGCCGCAGGTTACGCGATCGGTCTTGTCGGCGACACAGTAAGTGACGCTGATGTGTCCTCATCCAAAGCTACTGACTGTGGGGTAGTGCGTTCGTGCATATGTCCATGAACAACGGATATTCGTATCCATGATCCTCATTCTGATCTTTGCAGAGGTACTCGGGTTGTACGGGTGAGTGTCCTGTTGGCTCATCCAGATCCCAACCGACCTTGCTTTACCAGGCTGATCGTGGCACTCTTGATGAACACTCGAGTTTCGGCACTCAATGGTTGCCAGTGAATAGCTACATGTTGATATCATATATACGCCATGTGATTGACGATGTGACTCTGAACTAGTCTCATTCGCTAGAGCTGTCTGAGGGGCTCCGGCTGTCATTTCTCCGGGGAATACGTCGCCTCCCGTTACGCTCTCGCGAACGCGAGGACTCTGAACTCGAGTCCGATACACTTGAATCCGATACAGACGAAGCAGACTCTGACTCTGAACCAGAAGATGACGATTCAGAATCAGATGAGCGGCTTGACCTACAGGAGCATGTTGGGCAAGAGGCAACGAACTGATGGAAACCAGTACTTACCTCCGAGCTTTCTTCCTTGGATGGCTGTCTGCATCCATTGTTCTCTGTTTCTCCCTCTCCTTTTCCTTGGCTTCCAAAATTAAGTTTGCTGTGCCACTTCTAGATGACGATGAGAGACAATACTACACGACTGGACCCGCCAGACAAACTTCTTTTTGAATTCCTCTGGGGTCTCCACCGAGGGCTTGCCATCAGCCTTGAGCTTGGCCAGTACCCTTGGATTCTCGAGCATTTCCGTTCGAGAAGGACGCGAAACATAAGGACGCTCAGATTTACACTCATAAATAAAGTGGCCTACGAGATTGAAGTTCTCAGCTTCCCGTCTGAATCCGCAGGAGGTGGTACGGCCTCACCAGTTTTCAAACATTTCTGGCAGACAGTTGTGGACGTCGCGCGAGGGTTGCTGTAGGACTTGCGGTGGGGTGCAAACTTGGACATCGTCGACCACCTTCGAGTGCAAGGAGAAAGCGTCACGCCGAGCGGAGTTCGGAAGTCTTCTCGTGGGTCGAAGTCCCCGTGGACCCAACCGAAAGAGTGATGGCTCGGGAACATCAGATGGAACACTACGACTGGTCTTGATGGGGGGTAGAGCCTTTCTACAAGACTTGCCTCCTGAATCGCTGCCCAGGCTTCCTACATCGCTCTACGTGGCCCTCAAAGCCCGCCTGACGATTCTTCTCTTGACTCTCTTCGCCACCGTCGAGATCCCTCCGGAAAAACCAGGGAAGAAAGATCACGGTGATATCGATTTCGTTGTAGCCTGCCCCCTGAGTCATGAGGAGGTCACTCCGGAGCGGGTGGGCCGCACTCTTGGCGCGGTAAAGAGCATCGAGCTCGACGGAAACCGAACGTCCAACTATGCTATCGATGTCGATCAAGAGGACTGGTTGGCACATTCTGGACAATCCGTGTCTCCGGACCGCATATATTGCCAAGTTGACGTCAAGGTGTGTAATGACGAGGAAGAAGTAGAAAGGATGTTGGTCTTGCATGGCTATGGTGACCTTGGTATCATAATCGGTGCTATTGCAAAGAGTCACGGTCTGTCAGTCAATCATACTGGATTAAAGGTGAATGCTGTTCCCGCTCGTCAGGCCCGGGTGTTCTTAACCTGATTGACCAGGTTGCGAGTCCCCATCCCGATCCTCCGGTGTATCTCACGGGCACCCCTCGTTTGATTTTCGACTTCATGGGACTATCCATAGACAGATGGTCGAAGGGATTTGAGACGGTCGAGGAGACGTTCGAGTTCGCTTTGACCTCGCGATTCTTTGACCCTCGTCGGCTACACATGCCCTCAATGTGCTCCTTCAATAGGTCTATCCAAGGTCGTGGCATGTACATCGACTTCCTCGTATGGGTTCAGGACAGAGCTCCAACCATACCTACACAAGAACCACACCAAGACGCGGTCGAGGAGGCGCTTGTGATATTCGGTAAGAAGTCGGAGTGGGATGCAGCGGCCAAGGAAAGGCACGCAAGGGAATGGCTAAAGAGCAACTTCAGTGGAAAGCTTGTCGCAGAGTGGACTGGTCTAGGCTGGAAAAGCGTGAAAGCAGTCATGGACGACGTGAGGCTCACAGTCGGTGGGGAACGTGCACTCGTCGGGATGGAGCTGGAGCGACTCAAAGGCCTGGTATTGATGTCCCAAGAGTCACTGAAATTCGGCGCGTAGCAGAAACGTACATTGTACATGACCACCGAGAGGTAGAGTGAGGAAATAGTCCAGCCCCCTTATTCTACCAAATATGCGGGATGATCCTAGCGGGAACTTTCGTCATATACTTAGTGTACTCGTCTCCAGTGACAGCGTCTTCCTGGGCCGCCTTTTCCTGCAAGTCTGATCAACTTTTTCAGTCAAGCCGTTTAAACTATAAATCACACCTCGACAGGCATTTTGAGGGCAAATACACCAGCAAGAACACCTAGGGATGCAAGAGGAACATAGGACCAATACATAACCGAGTAGAGCATTTGTTGGAGAAGCATCACACTTGAGACAATCAATATGGGTCAAGTCTCACTGGGTCTTCAACACCAACCACTCACCTATACGTGGGGTGGCGAACAACGGCGTAAGGGCCAGTATGTGTCATCCCTGGTTTCCCGTGGCGCTGAGGAAAGGAGGAGGACACAATCAGCACCGTTAATAATAGACAACGAATCTTACCCCTATCATTCGCCAACGTTCATCAGATTGACTAAGTATACAGTCAAGGGCAAATTTCAGAGAAAATCCGGCAGCGCAGGCTACGAGTCTAGCTGGATTCTTCCACTCTGCTCGAACGATGTTCTCCGGCAAGGCAAACTTTAGCATCCAGGCTGGCTGCTGGAAATTGTTGAACACTACGGCAATACAGTAGACTGCGGGTGGGAGCAACGCAGACAACGCCTGGATCGGAAACACGAGCCTGTCCAAGTGTGAACGGGGCATGGATTCAGGGGGGGAAAGGCCTCCATCCTCCTCCCTGGCGTTCTTTGGTGCTCTTGATTCCCAGAGAAGACACCTGAAAAAGTCCACGGTAGTGAGAACTACTAACCCTTCGACTTGGCGAGACGGAAACAAGTAATGAAGCCCAGCGATGTACATGGCGGTCTGCAGCAAGTACCGAGCAACACCCCTTTTTTCAGTCCTTGGCCATGATGAGTAATGGTCACACCTTTTGAGCAATTGCGACAAGGAGCCTTATGATATGGTACGATGGAATAGCCATTCACGTCCTGCATCTGGTAATGTGAAACAGTGCTCCCCGGAGTGCCTGCTATGCACTCCCGACGCGTGCTGCAGTTTCCTTGAAGCAGCATCAACCACAATGGAGTTAAGACCACGCCGGCGTTCGTGCCGCGGTCAAGGTAGGAGGAGCTAATTTCTTGCTCAAGGGAGATAAGTAATTCTTCCGCATCGACCAACTTGAAGCCCGATTTCGCAGTGGGAGCACACTGGAGATGGAAACACCTCCCGAATTTTGGAGTCCGGTTCTGAGTAGTAAGGAGACACAAGAATGGAACAGGTTAACACCGTGCAGCATTCGTCACTCGGAGGAGCGTCAAAGTACATGGCACGCTAACCGAATCAGCTGGCGGGTTCTTGTCAACGCTTGTGCCACGACTCGGGAACTCAGCGACCGTCTTACCAGAACCGATCTGTGAGCAACCGAACATCCTAAAATCTCAGCGGTGGCTTGTGTGGAGCGTCAGGCGAATGTAGTAGCGACTGACACACTGCATGACCGGGGATCACAAGAGCCAATTGGCCAATCCCCTCGTCACTGGTCCGGTAACAAATGGAACTATTCCCGCGGAAGTCCTTCCCATGGCCATCTGGCCTTTCGAGGCTCTCCATCATGTCAATTTCTGATTCGAATTCAGTACCGCTGTCTCCTACGCAGTCTGACGCCCTCAACGCCTTGCGCGAGCAATTGTTCGCCGAAGGTACCCTGGACGAAGGAGATTCCAGGGGTTCCATCGCCACCGATAACATAACATTACTGTGAGTGTACAAGGACCTCTAACTCACTGATTGGTCACAGGCTATATAAATGAGTACTCGGTTCATTCTAGCCGATTCTTGCGAGCACGGAAGTTTGATGTCGATGAAACAAAGAAAATGATAGAGAACTGTCAACACTAAAGGCAAACTGTCTTGGGAGCTGGCATAGATGAACTGAACAATAGGATGGACCCCTTCAATGTGGGTTAAAGGAACCATGAGATACATGTCACCTCTGACGACCTATGGTCAAGTATCCTGGTCGCGAAGAAGTTTTCAAATCGTGGTCAATGTACTTCCACAAGGTAATGTGTGTCATTTCATCACCAACAATTTGGACTTATCGTGTCAGACGGACAAGGTCACTGGAATATCTTGGTGTGCACAGAGCAGCTCCTCACGTAGAATAGAAAGGGCGGCCCGTGAACATACAGTTCTTTGGTACCCTAAATCTTCCAGAGCTCTACAAACTCGTTCTACCAGAAAAGCTCGTCGAGTTTATTATAGTGAATGCTGACGCCCTCACTCGCGAAGTCCTGCCAGCTGCTTGCCGTGCAGCAGGTCGTCACGTTGAACAATCCCTCGTCATCGTAGACCTCAAGGACTTTAGGCAAGTCGTGTACATGATCAACATGCTTATGATGATATGTTGTACAGCCTCTCGAAATTCTGGCAAGTGAAATCTCTTGTTCAAACATCGTTCCAAATTTCGCAAGACTACTACCCTGAGACGTACGTCCCTCACGTTATCCTTTTTTCTCTCTTGTCACTCGCTCGTCTCGTAGGATGGGTCAACTTGTCGTCATAAATGCCCCATCGTCATTCACATTTATTTGGTCCATCGTTAAACCATGGCTATCCAAGGCAACAGCAGAGAAAGTCGATATTCTCGGGAAGAATTACGAAGAGGTCCTTTTACAACTTGTCGAGGCCGACAATCTTCCCACTATTTTCGGTGGAAATTGTACGTGTTCGAACGCAGGTGGCTGTGAATTGAACAGCGCCGGTCCTTGGATGGATGACAGGCTCGCAGAGAGGACCATGTCGAAGGAAAGGACTCTTTCGGCCGAACCCAGCGAATCCAGTACGCCGAATATAACATCATCAGAACGGACTTCGAGTACTGGTACGGGAAGCGTGGAGCCAGCGAACGTGATTCATGAGAAAGTAATCCACAGAGATTCGACGGCGGAAGTGGTGACTGCAACTCGGCTAGATGTGTCATGACCATTCAATTTAACTTACAGTAGGTCAACCGGGCCTTACCTTGTAGCAAAGCAATTGGTGCACGTCTCAGGGGAAAGCCTCGAGAGGGACGATTATTATGCAAGGAATAGACATACGAGTAACGATAAGTATGGTCAGAAAATTGGTATAAAGTCCTGTATTCTGTCCCTCGCATCCTGGGCGATGCACTCCGCTATCCATGTAACGTTGCGAATTTCTTGTTCCTTCAGCTTCATATAACTATAGAACACGCCATACTGGAACTGCTGCATGAATGCCTGTTTATTTAGGTGGACTTCCATTCGAAAGAATCGGTCTTCTAGTTGTGCGGCGACACCCACATCTCCGGCATCATGGGTGGCGTGAGCGGACGCAGAGTTATCGAAGAATGGGCGGTATTCGGAGATATTGTCGCAGGCTAGTCGAACTTGGTCGAGGTCATCCGCTTTTGCGAGGGCATTGTTACCTTCAGGAAACAATCTACCAATCGCAGGGAAGAGCTTGGCACGCTGTTCTTTGGACAGCTCTGTGTCAAAGGAGTTGACAGTGATGTTGATCGTTCTACGATCTGCCTCGAAAGCAAGGATAGTCTGCATCACTTCAGTGGTTGGCGAACCCAGAGCACCGACAAAGTTGTAGAAGTCTTCAAGATATGCCTTGTAGACAGTGTTGCGGATGATTTCAATGTTAAGATCATCGAGGTCAGCAGCGGAGAGACAATCACGGAAATAAGGTGCTACATTGCGGTATGCATTAACGCGTGGATCACGTTCTGTGATTCTGCACGTACCTAAGGGAGTTTCTACAAGGACACTCTGGTAAAGTTCCTCGACGTTGGTGGCAACGCACAGGGCCGGCATTGTGTCAAAGATGCCAAGAGGGTGACAGCGCTCTAGAAGTTCATGTGTATCCCTCTCATGCAAAGTTCCAGTGATCAACAGAACAACATTGTCGATCATGTAGCCGTACCTGAATAACCAAGCAGATTAGTCTTATTTCGAGGTATCACGAAGGACGACCAACGTGATGTAATCAAGGAATTTATACAGCGGTTCCACAGCGTTGCTGCGGATAAAATTGAACTGGTCAACGAGTATTTGCGTTGCCTTGTCCGAAATCGTGGTTGTCGAGAGCGGCGAAGGCTCGTTGGCAAGAAAATTACCGTAATCAGTTGCGGACAACTGAGTCTTCAGATCTGCAAGTAAAATGAGTGTCTCCAACGCTAACGTGGTGACATCTCCTGCATGATACCTTCGAGACTCTCGCATTGTGTCAAGCTCGCGTAGTGGCCCTGACTTAGAATGCCAGCCTTATAACCACGTACAATTCCCTCCAGAAAACCGTTATTGACCTATACGATAAACTTCCAGCGCGATGACGCCGCAAGATCAGGTTATGACGCACGTTGAAGAACAGACCTTCCATGGCCTTGCCCCGTTGACCGTCAGTGTATCAAGTTGCGCGACTTCGGTTGTCCCCGGTTCAAAGTTCGCACGAATTATTATCTTTTTCAGGCAAGTTGGCGGCGTGGAAAAATATCTCAAAATCACACCTTGTCTTCGGTCAACAAACATCCCGACTACTTGATGGATTTGATGAAAGGGACATTGGCCGGCTGGGACAGATCACACACACCTGCTTCACTCTGACCCGTTGCATCTCGGCGAGTGGTTGTGTTACATTCGTTGATTGGATGTGAGATGACTCTTTCTCACACACCGATTTGCCTGAAAAGGACATCCAGCCACTCACCGTCCAAGGCAAATGATGACCTTTTCGTTAAACTTCGGCGAATGGTTGAGGGGGGTATTTCCTGTCCGAGGGTCACTGCGATTTTGAGAGGTTCTTTTCAGGTCGCTAATTTGGGATTTTTCTCACCGAAAGTCATGCTTTTTTCATTGTCATCAGTGCCTTGGCACTATGCCGGGATACTTGCCCACGAAGGTCGAGCACCCTCACCAGCTATACCGTGCAGCGGATATGATTGACTATCCCACATCATCTCTCAGGTGGGTATTGTCACACAACGCTTTCAACGAGTCGTTGCGACAACTTGGTGAGCTCCTGCAGCCTCGTTACGGTGATGGAATCACCTGATGCGCTTCCCATGAGAAGAAATGGGAATCCTTCTGTTGACTTTATGGAGTGGATGATCATGGTGTCTGCTCATTTTATCACGGCATTGCGCCATGGGCTCTCGCGCCTATGACAATGTACAAAAGGCATCAAGTTCTTGCTGATGCAGTTCTGGAATATCTCCCACCATGAGCTCAGACGCTGAGAAAGTGGAAACCCAGCTAGATAACACTTTGATGTATGACTCTCCAGAGGATCGGAGGGTTCGACACAAGGTTGACACTCGGCTGCTTCCAATACTCACACTTTTGTACCTGCTGAGCTTCCTTGACCGGTAGGTCCTCTCAAGGATCAAGTTATGCGCACTAAACATCTACTCAGGACAAATATTGCGAATGCCAAGTACGTTCAGCATTCACAACGACGATCGTTGAGATGTTGATATTCAATGAACTGCAGAATCGATGGTTTGACTAAGGTGATCCTACACATTCTGTCGTGATTATGCCGACCTTTGCTGACCATCCCTCAGGACCTTGGCATCTCGGCGTCTGCATACAATACTGCGTTGGCATTATATTTTGTCGGATACGTGATTTTTGAGATACCTTCTCTTGTCTGTCAATTGGACGTGCTCATATACCGCCGTGTACTAATATACATTCTGTGTTCACAGATCGTGTGATTCTACTCTCTTTGCAAAGCGTGATCACTCAAGTGCTCACCTTTCGATGGGTAGTTTAAAGCGTTTCGATCCCCAATATTGGCTTCCATCTTTGACCCTCGTCTGGGGTATCATTTCTATTTTTCTAGGGCTTGTGACGAATCAGGCAGGTCTCTTCGGGATACGATTCCGTATGTTTCCTAGCTACTGTCACATTTCTTGATACCACTCAGCTCCTCAGTGTTAGGCGTGACGGAAGCAGGCCTATTCCCTGGGGTCGTCTATGTGTTCTCTGTGTATTACCTCAGGTGAGGAGGGTAGGGTGGTACATTCATATCGTTTTATGCCTCGTACAGACGGGAACGCAGCTGGCGGGTAGCTGTGTTCTTTGGTGGCGCTGCATTTGCAGGAGCGTTCGGAGGTATCACAACTCAATCTTGACATTCGTGTGTGGATGACGAGGCTTTTCTAGGAATATTTGCCTATGCAATTGGCTTGATGGATGGTGCCGGAGGACGCAAGGGATGGCAGTGGTAGGATCCACTGGCGGTGCAATCTTACCGCTGTACCCAACGTCCGACCTTTTCATTTAGGATTTTCATTCTTGAAGGTACCCTTACAGCAGCCGTATCGCTGGTTGCATATTTTTTTGTACCAACTTGGTCCTACAAGGCTAAATTCGTAAGTTTTTGTTTTAATGACCATGTGACACAATCAACTGACACCGTGCTTAGTTAACGGAAGGAGAGCGCAGTCGCTTGATAGCAAAACTACAAGCAGACTCGGACGCAGGCACAGACCAGTCATTTCAGTGGTCTTTTGTGCAATCCGCTTTCATGGACCATCTAGTCTGGGCATATGCGTTCCTGTTTCACGGCTTTTCGTTTGTGTTGTATTCGTTCAGCCTCTTTTTGGTGCCCTGTCCTGTCCATCATGCCTTAGCATGAATACTCACTAGCTGGCAGCCCACCATTATAGCGGACCTCGGATTTCGGACGTGGCAGGCACAGTTGCACGTGTATAACCCACGTTTTACCATTATGCTAACTTGATAGATAGGATGACGGTGCCTCCCAACACTGTCGCGGGTCTCTCGGTGTGGGGAGTGGTCTGGCTGTCCAGCCGAGCGAATATGCGTGCGCCATTCATCATCATCTCCGGAGTAGTCGCAATCATCGGTAAGGAGAGCCTTTTCTATGGGTGCAACGTGCAAACCATTCAAATTTCAAGGGTACATCATCTTGATCTCGTCGACAAACGGTGAGCATAGTAAGAGTTTCATTTCGTCTGATTTCTTACAGGTCCCTCCAGTTGGTGTACAATACTTCAGCATCCATCTTGTGGCAGGTGATCATGTGCATTGCATTGTACCCCTGAACTTAAGCTGATCCTTTTCTTTTCCCCTTAGCCGGAATATTCGCAGGCAATGCGTTGCTTCTGAGGTCGACCCGCTTGCAAGACACTCCGACTGTCACTCACATAGAATTTCAGTTGGCCCGGTGAAAATGTTGCCGGACAGACCAAACGTGCTGTCGCACTTGCGATGCAGATCGCGATCGGCGATATTGGCGCCATCGCTGGCAGCCTAGTATATCGACCAGCTCTGAGTGCGCATCTCTACCGTGAACCAAACCTCATCGCCATCGGATATCTTCTCTTCGCAATGTTGATGGCCGCATGCTTATGGGTGATGATGGCACGGGAGAACAGGAAGCGTGAAGCGTTACTCGCCAATAGCAAGGGCGAGTGGTTAGAGACAGCCGAGGAGAGCCTCAGACTCGGTGATCGATCAGTCCACTACAGGTATCAACTTTGAGACGGTCTATAGTTTCCTATACCCTTGCGACTACATGATGGAACGCATCCATGGATAGTTTCTTATGTGACGGCTCATAACATATTGAAACGAGTATTCTAACCGAGCAGATCACCTGGTGACGCGCCTACCATAGCTTCTGAAAATTTGACCCGTCAATATGTCTCCTCGATGTGCTATCACTCTGCGGGAGCTCTTCTGGTCTCGGGTGCACCTCTGACGCGTTGGGGCTGATTGTTGCTATTGTCAGTGTTGACTTAATATTTCTGTCGTGGTAGTATGGAGTCACTTTAACAAATTCATGTTGGACTGCAGGAAACTTGTAGTCACTAAGTATCCTAAGGTTACTAATGGACCGCTGAAGGTACTAGGTTATGTAAGCTGTAGAGCGTAGATACTCAACAAATTGATATTCAACAAATTCTTTGGCTTATTTGTCTGGGATGGCATATGCCAAAAGCAAAATCCAGAATGGTACATTCTTATTGACCTTTATCATGATCAGAAAACGCTATAGACAAATGCTTGAATATTTTCAGAGTGGTGTGGATCAGAATAAGCTATATAAGCCAAATAAGACATACTGTTGATGGAAGTGAACAGCTTTGCCCAATCTTGGCTAAGTCTGCCGAAACTGCAAATCCCAATCCATTCTTCTTTCCTAACCACTGCGTTTATCACCTTCATCACCTTTACACTCGATATGCAAGCGACTCGACTGGATCTCGCATGTGGTCGATCCTTCAACAAGCGATCTCCGCCCTTGCCTTGAACCACCTCGTTGGTCGTGACGTTAGTAGTCGGAAAGTGCTACGTGCTCTTCAATCAAGCTCGCGAGAGAAAGCGTTCGTAGTTGAATAGTCGTCATCTGCAGCTATTCGATCATTTGTAATCTCTCCCAATATCTGATAGGCAGGTCCCCCTGCTCGCTTTGTCCGCCGTCTGGACACTGGGAGTGGTGAATGGGTTGACCTTGAACGAAGCATGGGCAGTAGCGCCTACTGTATTGTCAATACCTCTCAACGATTCTTTCTGGCTCGCGCTTGAATGCCTCGGTGGTTTCATGGTCATCCCTAAACTCGGTGACTGGCTAGCCGAGCTATGTCATGGCGCCAGAAGTAGCTGATACCACCGGGTCTATCAAGGTCAAGAGCATGGCTCGCTTCAGGAGGTCCAATACTGGGAGCCTTCGTCCGCCCTACCTCATCGAGTACACGCTCGACATTAATTTCTTTTGTATCTACATCACTCAGCGGCCTCAGCATTTCCACCACTTTCCTCTGTTCCACCCACCGTCAAGAATCTCGCTTGTGTCGATATAACAGGTATTGATGTCACCATGATAAGATATGGTCGCTGTACTGGCTAACTATGGCACGAAGGTGGTGATAACTAGACACTAGCCATCATTGCTACCCTCTCGGGTTCGCAATTTTTCTATCGCTTTAGCGCTTCTGTGGTCATCCTCGGTGGGATACTGCAATCAACATGCAAAGACATCAAATTCGTGCTGAACAGTACAGCATGGTAAAACATGACGCGAAACGGCCGTTGGCCCAAGACATCAGCAACTTGGTCCACAATGTCACAAATCCTATCGCCAGCAGCTGTTCGGACGGCCAAATTATTCTCGCCAACACCGTCGCACTGGTCACTATACTGGCCATCGTGGTGAAATTGCGCACGGCAAGCCTATGGGGATTATAATGCTATCCGGCCATCACTGGACCCGCTAAAGAACTATTCACGACTGCGGACACTGGCGGATAACACCATGGATATTGTTTAGGTGTGGTGGACATACCTCTCTTCCAGGAATTAATCAGGCGGGCTTTCAGTGACCTCAACTAGATGCACCAAGCGCTTGGGACTCGTCCACGATGCCACGTATGGTGTGGTTGGTCCTTGACACTGATTCTTTCTGTACACAAGTAGTTTACACATCAGATACTTTAATCAAGTTTCCGAAACAACAGGTACACGGCGATATCGATGGGTGAAGGTGGGTAAAGGGATGTGCAGGGAACGACACGTGGTTATCCACAACATGCACCCTCCTGCACTATGCCATAGCTTGCTGGCCAATAGATCCCATCTCTGACTGTCTACGAGATCCGATGGCATTGATGCCTCCCCCCAACTATCTCAAACGCTATCCCTGCTTCTATCGTCCGTGTTCCTCAGACGTTGTCGACGCGTTATCACCACAGAAGCTCTTTCACCTACAGGTGCATTATCTGTGACGTGTTGGAGTCGATCGATGTTACTCTTGACGTTGGCCCATCAACGTAACCCTCCACGATCAGGTGGCACTCAGCTTTACTTCGGGGCTCCAACCGGAACCGCTTCCAACCGCTCTTTCTCCTCGGCCACATGCCTAATGTCGGTTGTTCCTTATCCATTTCACTCCTAGACCCACAAACCTTGCACCGTTCTCAACACCTCTGTCTTCATCCTCGGTGCGACGTCACAATCCACCGACGGCGCCGCAGAATCCGTGCTGGACGGAACGACACGGCCAAACGCGACACCCCAGGGCCCACGATATCTGCTAGCTCAGCTCGAAACGTCACCGATCCCGTCTCCAGCACCTGCCACGGGTAGATCCCGAGTCGCCTCTTGACCTTGCCATGGCGCTCAACGACGAGTATGACCCGTTTGGCGTGTTTGGCGTCAATCGTCGAAGGGCGCTGGTGTATGGTGTTGCGCATGGCGATGAGCAGGCGCTTGTGATTGCAGTGACCTCGCAAGGACGCCAACTACTGGTATCGTGGTACTCTATGTGGCTGTCAGTTCAACGGACCCTTGCAGTTCACGCCACGCTACGGCGTCTACGTTCTCGCTGTCAGCGCCATCATGGCAGAATTGCGCATGGCGAGCAGCTGGATTTCATTCTTACCACCCGGCTATCACTGATCCTGTTGAATAATATGGACTCGTCCAATGCTTCTGTGGATGCCACTGCAGACGCACTTGCGAACCCACACAGGCTTGTGAGAGGACGAATTCTAGAAGCAACCTCGGAGGACGGAAAGCCAGCTACTGATCGCGTGTGCCCATATAGACTTTGCTCATTCATACTTGTGACGGGGTGTGTTTGAAATCGGTCCACTTTCCAGCGTCCACCTCTGCACAACGAGATCATTTATTAGGGTGAATCTAGCAAAAGGAATTATGACAATGAAGAATACAGTTAAAAATTGTGTACGTATGCACGTGCTGCCACTTCAACGTGTCCATGATCTCAGGCGGTTATGCGACGCCGCTTTGAGACGCGCACATTTTGGTACTCGTCGTCATCGTCATCGTCACTGTTATCTTCCTCCGCAACGTCTGAACCATACAGTTGCTTACGCTTGTCAAGATCGACTTTCCGCAAGGTACGGAGATGGACGATGAGGGACTTGTGAAACTCCGTCTTCGGCAAGCGGTGCGCTCAGTCCCTTCATACATAACAATGAAAATGTGGCTCACCTTCATGACCCGCCGTTTACTATCTGTGCTCCTGTCCTGTCGCCTCCGCCTCTCTTTGTACTACAAGACCGTGATAAGGGCCCCAGCCATAACTTCAAGAGTTGGTATATTACCTTGCGTTGCTCATCCACAAGAAGCGCAGACAGGTGTTTGATCCATCGCTGAAGGTTCGACTCTACTCTCCGCTTCTTCGCCTGCATGCTTAAAAGAACTATCATCGCGTTCCCCCCATCGTCCTCTACAATCGCGTCATCGTCGGAATCCGGGATGATATAAGATGTCACTGTCGCAGCTGCAGACCGCCGAGGTCGTCTCCGAGACGTTCGGGGGCAAGTGCTTGTCTGGGATGGTGTTGACGGTGGCTCCACGTGGCATGTTGAGCGGGACAGGGTCGGCGGACTAGTTTCCTGCTTGATGTCATTCGACTTTATGCGGTATCTGCAAGACCGTTTAGTGTCCAATGGCGGTGTTTGTTTCGAGAGGTAGTCTTCCTCGCTGAAAAAGAACTCGGCTCCAAACTCAATTTCATGATACAGACACCAGTTCTGTCCGGATTTAAATGGCAAAATCACGTGATTAGCTATGACACTCACTGGTGCACGACCCAGATGCGCGAGCAGCTTGAAGTGTTTAAGAGTAATAGGTACATGGGTTGACGTGGCTGAATAACCTACACCAGCTGAAGAGAGATAGAGATGAAGAAGCTAGAAGTAGACCGTTAGGGCGTAATTCACAAGGTCACGCAGTGAACGCACCGTGGTATTATTGTTAATTACAGCATGGGTCATGAAAACCGCCATCATGGGACTGCGTGGATCGTAGTGTTCCTTCGCCCACCGACCAACCGGCAGAGATTCTGGCAATACATTAATGTAGCCCAACCAATAACGCCCATGGATTACTCACCAATGGGGAAGTCTAGCTTTCCGTTCACATCGGCACCATACATGCTATAGTAGTATGACCGTCTACGAGAACGGGTCGGGGCCATCTCGTCTTGACGGATCATGGCAGACAACGTATCCTGACCTATAACGCCCTACGGACGGTTCAATACACGAACTCAGCGCGTGACTGGTAGCTGCAAACCAAATCAGGTCCATCGCCTATTGCGGGCGTCTCCTCCGGTTCCTCGAGGACGAATCCACGAGGGTTCTCCTGGTCTTCCATTTCGGCATCATTGGCCACTATTGATTCACCCGCAAGGGAAGTAGAAGTATCTGAAACCTGATTCAACGGCCCGTTCGAGTTGGCTCGGATCATCTTCAAATTACTAAAGTCTCGACACAGTACTGCTTCATAGGCAGCACACGCTTTCTCGTCCTCCAGTGGAGGGAGGTCGTCCAGTGATAGCGAGTATCGTCTTACAGCAGCATCTGCAAGAACGGCATGAAGAGAATAGCATTCGGCAAGCTTACGCAACGTCTTGCCCTAGGAGAAGTGAGTTGACGGACCACACAGAGAATGTTCTTACCTTGCTCCCGAGCTCCAAACATTTGATGGCAACGTCCTGCACGAGGTCCTTGACGTCTTTCATACTCATTCCCATCCTTTCTTTCGCATACTCGAGTAGAAGGGCATGCTTCTCCACAAAAGGGTTGATCATGATATTAAGCATGTCCTCCCTCGTTAGCGGCAACAGATCAACTGCTTCCAACTTGAGGTGGAAGGATGTGATGGCTTCAGGCAAGGCAGGGAGTCCCCACGTGCCATCAGACAGACAGACAGTTAATAGCATAACAACTCGGACCACTGGGTCAGTACTGGGGAAATCGGTGTAGAGCTGACGCAAGACATTAACGGTGTATGTGGACGTGATCGAACGCGATTTCACGAAAAGCTGGACAGGGACGGATGAGTAGACAGTCAAGAGTCTTGTTTCGGTGGCTCACCTTCATCAACTCAGTAACAACGGGACTGGGAACGATGAGAGAACAGACGAGGGGGATTCAACCGAGGTGACTCACCCAAGTTTGAACAACAGTTCTCCCGAACGATCAAGGGCCTTGAGAGCTCGATATGCAGACTCATTGCTCTTGGCCTCCATACATATTTCCGCTGCCACCGTACGACTCAAAAACATCCTATGCGACTCAAGTATGAGTGCTCTATCTCGTACAGAATGTATAGAAAGCCACCTTGGATCCAGGCGTTTCAGCTCTCGCACATTCCGGATGATATCATCAGTCCGATCTCCGCTGTTGAGCGCCTGTTTTTCAAACATCTTACGAAAGACAAAGTCACGGTACTGATCCACTCAGTGAGAAATTGGGGAACTACGGCATATTCTGAAATACCTTGGGATCCATACGGAAACCATTAGCCTCTGCATATGGTAGCAGTCTCGGCTCGATGGCAAGTGCGATTGGTAGTTGAGCCATCAACGGGTCCTTGATGGTGATCAGGTGAGGGAACAGAAAGACCCAAAAGTAAATCTCACACCTTCATGCTGAATGGGATGAACTAGGCCGAGTCACGGACCGGGTGATTGTACAAAGAGGAGAGCGTACCTTGTACTTGTCCAAAATCTCGCGGACGTCTTCCCATTTTGTGCCCTTCATATCCTGAGGGAGCCTGCTCTCCTTGAGAAAGGAATGAAAGATGTAGCCGTCGTCTTCGTTCTTTCCAAGGGGTATTTCATCGAACAGCGCAGCGGTGACCTTCATGAAATGCGTGAACACGGAGAGAGGTATCGACCTGACCCACGGTGTCTTGATGAAGTGACTTGCAGAACGGAAGTAGTGATGAATGGCGACCTGTATGATGTAACGAGAGATATAGGCGCCACTTGAAACCAGGACCTGAGATCCAGCGCATACATTGAGTGGCAGGGATGGCGCACAAGTGACGAACGGACGTACGTCGATGACTTGTTCGCTGAGAACTCTCCCTCTGCCTAGAGCCCAGAACATGGCGTCCATGTGACCGTATCGATGAAGAAAGTAATGGGCGCGGACATAGGGATCCCTGGAGACCCGGAGGAATCGTTTGGAGGTGAGTGTGAGGGCGGTGGGGTCTCCGAGTTCGTAGATGATAAGATGGATGATATCGTCTGGGCGAGTGCTGAGGAGATGGGCAGTGACGCACACCACCGGGAAAACGTACCACATAGACGCTCCATGGGTGAGCAAGGATCGAGGGGGCGATGGGGCGGGAGGGCGCGAAAAAACCCGGAGAGGTAGGCTGGGGGACGGCGGGAAAGAGGAGGGAGAGGACGGACGTGGCAGGAGAGGGCGCACTTTGTTTGGGAGGGTGGTGGTCTGGCGTCAAGCAGTTGTGCGGTCAAAGGTACGACTATCGGACTTCTAAATTTGAGTACTTCGCCCACATCCTGGGCGGACCCCGCAGACTCGCAGCCACGACGACTCTCCGGTGGGGGTTGGAGGGCGCGGGACGAGCGAGGGCACAAGACAAGCTCGGTCGCGGGGCTGCCCAAGACGGGGACCAGTTACAGGAGATGGTCAACTAGATCGCCATGCCGGCATACGCTCAGAAACACCTCTTATAGTAACCCCTCCAGACCGTCCACGCCAACTTCCAATCCCGGACTTGCAACCGACGGTCATAGACGTCGAAACGCACCTCCTCCAGACGGCGCAGCACGGACGCAACTGGGATCTGCGCAAGGTCAGCGCACGCAGCATCGGACACAGATCGACGCACGGCAGCAGCAAACACCGGCATCGCCTCCTGTGGCACCCTGCCCCCTGTCTCCCGGAACATGCTGCGTGCAGTCAGCAGGTGGTCGTTGGCGATCGTAGCAAACTCGAACACTGCGTCTTCCAGTGCCTTGCTGGTCTTTCCCTTGGTGAGTACCTCCTGCTGGTTGACGCCGTGCTTGGCCGTAATCTCAGCCGGAATGACCATCGTTCCCTTGGACGCATGGAACGGAAAGGCACGCAGCAGCGTGGCAAACGACTGGGCGACGCCGAGATGAGACGCGGCGTGGGACAGCGTTGGAGAGGGCAAGTTCAACAGCGAAAGCAAGAGGTACAGAAAGGTCGAGGTCGTGGACTCGGCATGCGAGGTCATCGACTCCACCGTCAGATGCGACGGCGCATGCAGCTCGTGTTCCTAAGACAGCAACCTTGAGTGAGCAGAACTGAGTCGGGTGCACAGACCGACCCTGGCTTCGATGATCCGCTGAAAGTGGTACTGCGCCAGGCGACTCCCTTGTGTGGCCTCATGGAGCCCAAGGACGATGGGGTGCTGTGGGGGCCTGTTCTACGGGGAGATGGGTCAATCCTAGACGTGCCGACAGCGTGACCCACAGCAAACATGTCCTTCACGGCGTCTCTCCAAAACACGAACCGGGCCTGTCCGAGCGTCGTTTGTGAAACAGCCTCCTTGACCATGGAGAGCTCGATCTAGCACAGTGAGCTCTGGCAGTCCGACAGCCTCACGACGCGGACATACGCACGTAAAAGGCTCTCAGAGCGTAGAACGCATTTTGGTATCGCCGAGGGTAGACCTGCGCGGTGAGATACCCCTCATAGTCGTGTTTGCGAACGAGACGCTTGCAGTACTCGGCTGGGTTCGACGTCCCGGCCTCCGAGCAAGAACTGGGGCTCGCAGAGAAGCCCCGAATCGCTGTGACCTGGTGCCGCTGCCACGGACGGACAGACCTTGGAATGGGCCTACGACACGTTCCAAGCGTGATCATGACAAGGTTGGCTCGCTCGAACTCGGTCCCTCGACCGGCGGTGGCGAGGGGGTCGATCGGGACCCGAGACCCTCCGTCAACACGGCGAGGGACAGCACGGGGCCGCCATGTCCGTCGCAAAGTCCGGTCTGCAGAGGGAGGTGCTCGCGCTATACAGACGGCGAGTGCTGCTCCTCTCCTGTCGCCTGCCTAGCCTAGCTCATATTTCCCCCAGTGCACTCCGCATGGTGCGCACGAAACCACGACGAGCTCAGCCCAACTTTTCCCTCTACGTTCGCTATACGTTTCGCACCCAGGCATCCTCAGTGTCCCCCCGCAGTGTCGCTGCAATCGAGCACCTTCTCAGGCGCGGAAGGCGACAGGTGGAGATGTACGAAAATCCCTCTATCACGGATTGTCAGATCTCGCAGGCTATGGCGGACTGGGAACATGCTCATGGACGCCGTGGTCAGAGCGTTTAGCCTGCCGTCGTGTGGTAGTCAACGCTGCATTCAGCCTGTCTAATACGATGGCATGTCAAAACAAGTCAGATCGGGCCTGGGGACGACAGCGCCTCACGTCGGGCTGCTGTCCTTTCCCTCCGTGTCTGGCGCCGAGCCTGTTTGGGAGGTTCGGGATCTTTCAACAGCTCCTCCTGCGACATAGCTCCTTCCTGAGATAACTTCTCGTAATGCAGCCGTCGTTCATTGAGCACAAACTTTAGGCGTGCCATGGACTTGCGACACTGAACCCGACTGGTAAGCCACAGTGCAAGAGAGTGGTCAGGGGGGCGACCGACCATTCGATCCATAGTCGGGGCAGCGAGCGCCCCCGGATTCTGGATACCCATCCGCCGTGCCTCCTCTCGCTGCGTCGCGAGCAGGTTACGTTCGCGCAAGAGAACGTACCAGAGCGTATGCAAGTCCCTGAAGCTCTTCCGTCTGAGTTCGGCAGCCTCCCAAGCTCGTCCTACCGAGCCAGAGATAGATCAGACCGCATGCACCACGAACGCAGTCAAGACGAAACATGTACCAGACTCGGTGTGCGAATCCGCACCCTCCAGCGTCTCGTATTTTACTGCGCCATCCACCTCCTTTTTCCGGAAAAAGGCCCAAAGACCGTGAGTGGGGTCGACAGTGATGCCTAGATGTGGTCGCTTCTGTGGTTTCGTGGCTGAGCTCGATGCCGTGGTAGCAGGACGAGGGTTTGCGTCCAAGGTGGCTGACACTGTCATCCATCGTGCTCGACGAAAAACACGTAGGGCATGCAATGAACGCGCTGGTGGGAGGATGCAGGACATGAACAGGCAGAGTGCACGGCGGTGGGTTTACACGGTGGTGCCGTACAGCCACAGTCAATCCATATTCATCACGTAGCTACGATCGAACGGGTTCCACCAACGTCTCCACAGGGCGGACATTCCACCCCATTTCCCTCTCTTCTGCGCTAGCCTCTGCCCCTCGAGTATAATCAGGCGACGATCCCCGACGACCAGGTACGGGTCTGCAAGCGCATCCACAGTCGCCTCCAGAGACGCGTCGAATAATTCCGGCTTCTTCAATGGGTCCAACAGCAGCCATGTCGAGTTGATGAAATCTGCTCCCAGATAGCCGGTCCGGCGCAGTCTCACCACGATGACCACCATGGCGCCCGACACGACGATGTTGAGAACGAGAATGTAGATCTCCATTGCAAAACTGAGGGCGCCAAGTGCCATGCCTAGAATCGTACTCCAGATACGATGATAGTAATCCAATGTCGGGTAGAGGCTGTCAAAGTAGGTGCAGGTGTAGTAATAGTTCAGGGTCGTTGCAAAGTCCATCAATGAGGAGCCAACGCAACTGCCCATAGTTGGAACGACGGTGTTACAAATTAAGCTGCTGATATCTTGGGCCCACTGGTTGTCTGACATCGCGATGGGCCACGACGTCCCATTTAATGCAAACTCTGTGTAGCTGCCAGAGGAGGACAGTGTCCGGCCCGTAATGATCGCAGTTGCATTGAACCGCAGAACCATGTCATTAACTTGGACAACGATGGAGAGCATCCGGTCATCAGAGTCACCCGACCAAAGTTCGAAATTGAAGGTGGAACCGGAGGTGTTCTGTCCGCAGGTGAGGTGCTGAGCAGTAGACGGGATTGAGGGGAGCTGCTCCATGGAAATATTGAAGCCATTCAGTGTGGTGAGGAACGAAAAACCAGCGCCGGGGATATGATTGGACGGGAGAGGAGGGTAGTATATTATCCCCATTGAATTATCCGTCGCTATACCAGCGCTAGTGACGTTGATGAGCATGGTTGGGCCTTCTAATCCGAGACACAGCGACGGCATGACAAAAGTCAATTGATTAGAAGATTGAATGAGCCATGAAGAACCAGGAGGCGCTGGATCCAATGAACCAGAGGGCACTATGAAATCGGCCGGGCCTGAAGTGGACGTCATCTCCCAGCTGTTATTCACCAAACCAGTGGCCAACGCCAACCCCCAAACGACCGACAAACCAATCAAGGGCAACTCTGCGCCATTGAATACCAAGTAACTGACAATGTTTCCGATCGAAGGGTTGCTGTAGACGGCGACTCTTCGGCTACGCAGACCTCCCTTCGCGAGTTTGAAGAGCACGTATCATTATCACGGCTGACGTGACAGTTACAGAGAGTGAAGATATCATCCGCTGCAATATCGACAAAATCCCGAAAGGAGGGGAGAGTCTGATCGCTTGTTCGCAGAATATGCGGACAACAAGGGAGATGGATGTTGCAGTCAGAAGACAGGAGCACAACAGGATGAAGAGATCCGCAGCGTCGCCGTCAGCCGACCGGATTGACTTTGCTATACGTCATGTTTTCTTCATCAGCGGTAACTCGATGTCAGGATCGCTTCCTTCCACAACATTGACAGCATCTGCGACCTGTGACGAACAATTAGAGCAACGTCGTGAAAGGATCCAGTAGTCGTTCACCCCGAGATGTCCTGGAAACGAACGTCCAAAGTTTGGGGTGGGCATGACTCTTGCATCAATGCTCAATACTTAGTATACTCAACAGAATGGCATCAATTCGAGTGTGCGATGACCATTGCCCTGCTAACGAAACTAGGGTGTCACGGACGTAATTGGAAACGGCGTGCGGTTAAATAGACACGAAATCTCGCTGGCTCTTCGCACGGAGCAGTACTGCGGGTTGGACCGAGCAGACCATGATCTGTGGAACAGACAGACCGAGTATGACACGGACGGCAAGAGACGCAGGCATTCCGCTCTGCAGCTTGCCGATCTATGGCCACCCGTGGCACACCGCAATCAGATGAATCGTAGAGAAGGCAATGCAGCCCACCCACGCGAACACACGACTCCTCGATTTGTGTGGAAATTTACGAAGAATGTGCAGTGCGAGGCAACAATCACTGGTGATGGGAAAAAATAATGTTGGCAGTGCTGTAATGGCGATGTAGATAGCGTGGCAGATGCTGCATATTGAGAGAAGTAGGACCAAAGAATGTATCTCCGCTTCCGTTCGGCACCAGAGTCTGCTAGGCATCAACGGAAATGGAGAATATGACCTTGAACAGTCGTCGTGGTGGACAAAGATTGGTCACGTAGTCCCTGTGGCAAGTGTCATTACCACACTGGAACGATCTGCGAGTATCATTTCAGAGCATCCACAAGGCGATACGTTAAAGAGTTCCGGGGCTTTCAACAACTTTAGCATGGCACGAGGCAAGTTGGCTCCATTCTTAACTTTGCTGCATCGCGACGAAAAGAATGGGATCATAAATCGAATGATATGTTACCTGCCAAAATTGGGTTCCCCAAGTGCGACAACCAATGATTGACGAATCCAGCAATGTCTTTCGTTAGGTTGTCCCCCTGCTGTCGGTGGATGCTGTTCTTCTCTGTCATTCCAACTCAGGGGAGACCACAGAACATAATTCATGGTGTGGTGATCACCAACACGTGGATCCGGGTAGCCATCGGTGACTTTGCCCAGCTCGCCAGTATGAATGTAATAGGTGAGCGCGGACGCTGTAGTCAAGGGGGAAGCCAGGTCACTTACCGCAAGATGGGAAGGAAGCTTGCACGACAGGTTGTTGAGGAGTGAGATAACTGATACATGGCGTAGACTTGCACAGTGGATCGCAGAGACAGTTCCCTTGTCTGGGGTTACAATGAATAAACATGTTGTGCCCTATCCCAGAGTTCGTCGTTTAGAATTCACAGGACTGGAGAAAAACGGTTGAGTGGATTGTATGGGTACACCGAAGATGTCGCAGCGCCATGCTCCACCACTGATCTGAAAGGTTCTAAATTCGTTCGATCCTTTAGAATATTACGACAAGGCATGAGATCAAACAGTCAACAGCTTATGTGGAGACTATTTTCTGGGTTTCTTGACTGATACAAACGTGAGTTCCAGGCTCGACAAAGGAGTTAATACAGGTACCTCCGTATTTACTCCTTGATTGCGTGCGACCGACGACACCACCAAAGTCTAGTGCACCACGGACGACTTTGTACCTGTGCCAGGATGTCTCGGTGCCCTCACTTATGAGCACTTGTCTCGGACATACCTGACCCCGGGCAAGTCCTGTGTACGGCCACCACGGACCATAACCACACTGTGTTCCTGGAGATTGTGACCTTCTCCGGGAATATAAGCCATGATCGAGCTCCCGTTGGTCAACTTGACGCGAGCAACCTTTCGCTTGGCGGAGTTGGGCTTTTTGGGTTTCATGATGAAGACTTGGGTGCAGACGCCCTTTTTCTGGGGACAAGTGTCAAGGAGCGGAGATTTTGGAGGGTCAACCTTCTGGGGTTTCTTTCGACGCATAGCCTGGTTGATAGTAACGGAGAGAAATGGAGAGGCCCTGAATGACCGGGATAGGGTGACCACGGGAGAGAAGAGAGAACATGTCCTGGATAACCTGCAAAGGAACGAGGACATGGCCCGTCAGATGGCAGAGAAGCCGTGGGATTTCTACCGCGTCCCGAGTCCCCTATGGTCGCGTCGCGTTGCCATTCCTCGCTCACCGAATGCCTACTACTACCAAATCTCGTCGTCGACGTCCTCACAGAGCACCGTCCTCTGACCACATAGAAGAGGAGGATGACTCCTTGCAACAGCGTGAGGAGGATGTTGACAGTGACGAGGAATCTGAGGAAGACCTGCGGCCGGCCCGCAAGAAGAAAGCTGCTGAGAAGGAAGGGAAACCAAACATCAACCGTGGTGACACGGAACCTGGTCCCTCCAATGCAAATCGCGACGACGACGGCAGGATCGATATCCAAAATTTTCATGACCAGCCTTTGGACAAGAAAGAGGGTGCAAAATTGCATGGGATGGCTCAGGACTGGGAGATGATCCGAAAGCAGATTCACCAGAGCTCTTTTCGGCTTGTCAAGGACGTCGCTATTTCACTTGCAGACGTGCTGGAGGTTTCCGATGCCGAAGAGGTTGGTGCTGCCATCCCCCGTTATTTTGTCATTAACAAATGTAAGTGTCTGGTATCAAAGACGCTAGACGAGATCGACGCCATCATGAAAGAGCTCCTCGATATCGATCAAGAGATGCGATCTCATGAAGAAACACTGAACAACATCTACCAATCCCTTATGCGTGGAGAAGTTGTGGTGCGGCGCTGTCCTCGTGTCCCTTCCTCACTACTCCTTAAGCTCTTCGACAGGAAGACGTGCTTGAGACGTATGGGAGTCAAGTGAAGCGGCGAGTAGACGAACACAAGAAGAAAACCACACGCCAAAAGTATGCTTCTGTCGATACATATGTGGAGTTCAAACAAGGGATATATGTTTGTCGAACCTACCATTTCACACGACCTCGGTTGACCAAGTCCCTTAGGAGGTGCAGAATCCCGGTGCAGCGATCCCTCCCATCAACGATCTCGTCCCAAGAGGTTTGTCTTGGAGAACACAAGATATTCTGTCGTTAACAAATATCTGCAGAAGATGGCGATCCCGACGACGACGACGACGAGCTAGAAGTTGGCGGTGTCACTCAGGACTACAGATGCCCCATCACGCTTATGATTCTAGAGGACCCGATGACATCGTAAGTGATATGCGTTCTCTTTTGAGAGATTCTCCGAGGAAGTCGGTATATACAGCACTGTTTGCGGGCACTCTTATTCCCGTGCGGCTATCCAAGACTTCCTGAAGAGGGCGGGAAGAGACGGAAAGCCCTGCCCTGCGTCCGGTTGTAACAAACGGATCACGATGGACCACCTCAAAGATGACAAGGAGTTAGGAAAGAGGGTGAAGATTGCAGCGAGGAGGCAACAAAGACGGCAAGAGGAAGATCAGGGGGATGACGACGAGGTGGTAGAGTGAGCCATGCTGTGGTTATCAAAGTACAATATGCCCATGTAATGTGAGCACAAATCTTCTCACTATCGTACTAACGTTTCTCTTTAGACCTGTTCACATGCAAGCTATATATATTAAAAATAATCCACATGAGTGAGCCGCAACATCAGAACGAGCCCTCAACCAGGTGCGTCCCCCTCATCCCCTCAATCTTCGATAGCTCGATCAGCCCTCCCGCTTCCCTCACCTTTCGTTCCCTATCCCTATTATTCCGCACGACCTTCTCGATCTCGCACCCCAACGCCCAACACCATGCATCCCGTTCTACCCTGCTTCTCGCTCTGAACACCATCAACTTATGACTCCCCTTTGAAAGGCGAGGTATAGACACTGTTGGCTGGAACCCGCCCGCAGGTACATTTCTTCGACTACCTCCAAACACGGCCAATGTCGACACCGACGACTTCCGATACCAGATCACGAACAGCTCGTCCTCTTCCCGTTCGTCCGTCTCGAGCCCGTCTTCGTACCGTCTCGGTAGATTGGGCGATTCAGGACGGTACTCACTCCCTCGGAGAGCGAGCGCAGCAAAGTATCCCGAACAGACATATGCATCGAGCAGCCCAACCTCTTTTGAGTCTCGACTATTTAGGGTCGAGGTCGGCGACACGTTAAACTTGATGAGTCGACCGGATACAAGGAACAATTGTACGAGTCTAAAAGGGGATTCAGTCGTGGTGTTGAATGTTCGTTGGATGAGGAACGGATGCGCTGGACACTAACTTGTATTGTCCTCTCAATCCCTTCCTCGTGAACACTCTCCCAGCTTTGATGATACTCCTGCACGCGCTCAGTGGACACCAGCTGTAGAGTGACGTTAGCACGGGTGGCTCGGAGTGCATGGGTGGTTCCGGCAGGGTTGGGTGCTCCATTCTGCATTGTGCCATAGGTGGTGTCGGCCGCGTACGAGTACCTGCCGCAAATGTGGCGCCCATCTCATCCTTGACCCCCACATTATGGCGCTGGGTCCAATATGTAACAAGAGCACAAAGCCTTGTCACCCATTCAACGCAATCGCATGCTGAATGTGCCTATTGCAGAGGGGACTCGTCAGACCGGACCTCGAACATGCATCTACATACACAAACGCACCTCGAACCGTAGGACTGGGCCAGAAGCAAGGACGACATCGAATGCCCGCCTGAGATGCAACTGCACTCTGTCGTGCACATGAGCGTGCCCTTGACGTCCACCCATGTCGTGGGCATCAACTGCATCATGCGCAACATCCTCACCATTGTCTTGAGATAATGGATGACATGCTCTCCTCACTGTGCGGATGCTTCTGAGGTCCAGCATCCCGTGCGCCGAACGGATCTGCTCTGTGCCTCTCCAGACCTCACTCTCAAAAAGACTTTGGCTATATTCCTCCACACCCGGTCTTAACCCTGACACCAAACGTGAGACATGGGCACTCTGCGGAAGTGGAGGATTTGCGTCTGGTGGTGATAGAGAAAACAAGTTGCCGTCGTGTGTTACGAGATATACTCGTTGACGACCTTGCTGCCTGATACGGTCGACGTAACCTTCGATAGCAGGTGGTTCGAATATTTTCTTGCCACTCTGGAGGTGAATAAAATCCGAGAAATGCTCCGCAATGCGTAACTCGAGGTGAGCTTGTTTCAGTCCCTAACGAGCCGATGGGATATGCATCAGGCCACCCATCCAAAAAATATAGGACCAGTGATCGAACCTGCCAAAGAGACAACCCTGAAAGAACAGCCCATGGCCGCGCATTTCCGTCAGCATCTTGATCCTGCCATACCCAGTCGAGATGTCCGTCAAAACTCCAAGCGAGTGCCAGTTGCTTTCCTGCCCATAGTTCGCGCTCTGTATTAGTATTCCAGCTCCCTGACATCGAGCCAGAGGGTCCATGTTGGGAGGAGAGCGAGCGTTGTACCACTTCAACGAGATTTTTGTGACTAAAAGTCTCATATATGTTGTCGAGATTGAAGACTTCCACTGCCGGAACGTCGATGAGGACGCGCATATCGGCGTCAGGAAAACGAATCTCGATGGAAGGGGAAATCTTTCCTCCAAGGCGACACCTATCAGGTATGGTCAAGACAAGATGCAGTGAATTGGCCTGTCAATACTCGCCAGAGGTGCCATAACCAATCCTGCGCTCTGGTTCGACTCTTGACCTTGAAGACAAAAACACTCGTACCTTCTTTTGAAAGATCGAAAAGTATACGCGCTCTCGAATATCTTTCTCGGACGGATGTTAGGGGGCATAGTATGCAGAAGGTGAGGTCGACGAAAGAATACAAAGAAACCGAGGTTCGTTCTGAATCCAAAGGAATTATGAAGGCCAGACGCTTGTGGCCCGTGATGTATTCTTTCCCTGGAATGGTCTGCTCTGTGTAATCAAGGTGGACTAGGACTAGAATGGCATGCAGGGACATACATAATCCTCATATAATTCTAGTGCATCCTTCCTCCACACGACCAAAAACTCCATGCAGTCTTTGTGGAGTAAGTGAGCCGTTTGGCGATTATGAGCCTCATCAAAATGGTGAGAAAGGGACTCTGACTTGGTATAACACACCCTGACAAGCATTCTGTCTTGGATACTATCAGATTTGTGACACGAGCCATGAAGGGACTCTACAAACCTCGGAGGAATGAGTGACCAGGAGGCTCTGGTGAGGCTGTTGCTTCCGCGGTCGCTCCAGCGCTACACTCGACGACCTCGCTTCCTATCCTTGCAAGGACAGCAGCTGGAGAGACGGGTCCCTCGTCGGCCTGTTCGTCCCCCGAAGGTGGTCTCCTAGTGTCGGCACCACCAAGTGAGGGCTTGTTATCCTTTGGCCACAACAGCACCTTGCCCTTGTAATCCCGGTCTAGAAGGGAAATTCTGCGGCGTTTGGCTCTTGGTTTATTGGACGAGATCCCCGCTGATTGCTTTAAGATAGTCTTAGGAGCATCACTCCCCTGTGGCAGCTGATCGGTAGGAAATGAGGGAGCAGAAGCCGTCGCGAGGAGCGGAGAACCAGAAGAAAAGGCGGACAAGTCGCCGCCGTGTTGTTCGGGGGGACCAATGGTCGAAGACGAGCCCTGGGGTGACGGCGGCGAGAAATGTGACCGTGCAGTCCAGTATGAACGCGGACCCATGGTCGAGAGCGCCGTCGTCGACGCACAAGGGGCCTGAGATTCCTGTTGGGGTGCCCCGGGGGCGGCCGACGGTATAGGAGTTGGTGCATGATGGTCGAGCACGTTCACGCCAAGGATACTACCAACCTCGAAAGTGTTGCCTACCCATTGTGCGGCGCCAGCTGCGTGGTGTGGCTGGCGTCGTAGAGAACGCGTCCAAGGACACTCCTGCCATCGTTTCATGAGTTCGCCGCGCATGTTTTCGCGTGCGTCCTCATCCCAGTCCTCGGCTCTGCCCCCCTGGCGCAGGAAGAAAGCGTGTGAGTTGCGATCCAAGACATCACGCACGGCAGAGGCGTAGGCGTCGCGAGGTCCATTGACGACCTCTGTGTCCAGTGTCATCTCCTGCATAGCGGCCAACAGCTTGTGTGGTAACGGCCCGATAAAGAGTCGGTGGGCTCGGCGACCGCATGACGGTACGCGCGGCGTGGAGGTGGGCGGCGGGCTAGAAGAAGAGCCGACGGCCATGGACGCCCGGATGTCGAGTGACAGTAGAGGGATGGTGCCAATTCAACTATGGCTGTGACGTCACGACGATGGAGTGTGTAGTACGAGTGCTTGGTGCGACAGTGCTACCAAACAGATATTACCATGGTCCGTGTGCCGTTGTAGCTACCATATTACTGAGTGGTGGTGTGACCTACACGATTAAATAGGATGACAGAGTACTAGTGAATGTCGTGCCGTGATTCAATGCTTTATTTCCGACATCTTGGTCCCGCGCGAGAGGATGTCGTGCGACTCCCTGACGAACTGCTCCGCCTCAGATCTCTCAAACCTACCACTCAGCAGTCAATGTCCGCACATCACCACCCAGAGCGGAAACACACACCCTATTGTTTTGCCCTTGACAGACATATCGGGCTCACGAAATGCAAACGGGTTCACGTCTTTGGAGGGGTCAAGATTAGCGAGGCTATGGTTGACGAACCGGTGTGTTGACTCGTCGCTGCGGACAGCGTATATGACATCGAGGAGTTTGGCATCTGGAGCAAGTCGCCAGTAGTCGATGGCGATCGCCGGTGCCGGCATGTCGGCCCATTTCTGCAAGTGGCCGGCCTCGATCTCCTCGATGCATCGCGTACTTGAGAGAAATGCATTAAGCAGGTTGGGAATCGCCTCATGAAAGCGGCACCTACTATGTCCTCACGGCCTCTTCCTCCAGGTATCCTACGAATCTGTGACACAACCGAGGGGAGAGCATGTAGGCGAGGACTGGTCACGGTGGTGAGACGAGGCCACGAGGCCACGATGTGTACGTACAAAAGATATTGAAATAAACGCCTTGTGCACCAAGAACCAGTGCACGGAAAAATAAAGTGGGTTGTTTGAGCGTCATAAAGGTCCTTTACGGTATGCATGCATCAGTAATCAGCTGGGAAAAGAGGACATGGCTGTATACATCAGGTGCATTCGCTCGTTCTCCGCTTCTTCGAGTAACGTGTGAATCCACCCGGAATCACGTCGCTAGAGATGGTGCGGTTAGTCTTCCGAAATGAGACTAGAGGCTGGCCATCTACCATGAGTCTGAGACTGCCAAGATGCCTGAGCATGGCAGCAACCATACCAGGTACACCAGCAATCGTTTCAAGAAACAAGATGCGTGACAACCAGGCTGACTCTCGAAGAATATAGCCCTTTTGTTTGAGCTCTTCTATGGTCATTTTATGATCACGAGGAAGCGGCTTGTGGTTGTATCCCGAAACGAGATCAAAACCCCATCTGATTCACGGCGCTCAGTACAAGATTGACCAAACTCGAGATTGGAAGCAAACTTTGTCAGCTTGACGAATTTATAGGCAATCTTATCGGAGATTGTCTTTACGTCTCTGGAGAGGATCTATGCGTGGAGTGTCAGCCGTCAAACACGAAGACCAGAATGGTGAAGGGACGCGGCGTACCTCTACGGATTTCGTCTCCTCTTCGGAGTAAACTGGGTGAAACAGGACCCAGTCACCGCGTATTTCCTGAGGCACTGTGCCGACTGCACCGACCTGGGTCAACGCTGACTGTGATCCCTTTTTGTCCTCTGCCACATGATAAGAACCGATCTCCATGTACAGCACGGAACGGCAACTTACTTGCATGAAACCCTTCTGTGCCAACGTCTGCCTGTTCATTGGGACGCTTTTTGGCCAGCGCGTGATCATCAGCTCTCCCGCTATAGAAGCGCCAAGTGAGCTGAGGGGCAACATGGAGGCGGGGGGTGTTTGGGTAGGCACATTGGAGGAGAGCAGAGCGAAAGATCAACGGATATTGACGAGCGGTGGTCCTGACCAAAACAGACATGGTCGACTGTATGACTTGTGTGACAGCGACACCGCGCCTTTAAGCCTCCAGCGACCCGAAGGATCCCGACAGTTCTCCGGGACGTGCCGCTGTTTACTAGCCGTAGGGGACTTGCCGCTGCGACGGCTGCGGTATGAACACTGCTTGAATGTACCCCCCCCCCTCTCCCCTCCGTCGGTCCGTCCCGGTCCCCACCCAGATGCAATCGCTGGGAAAACGGGTCATGATTAGAAGCGGCAGCCAGGGAATAAATAAAGGTAAATAGCGGAGGATGCTGACTAATGCGTCTCTCATGTGCTGTTGACAAAGACTGATCACGTGACATATCAAATGTGGGTTACCCCTATGGGGGAATGGGGCCCACGAGTGCCGCACACATGCCTTGTGCATCACAGTTTGCATGTCAAGATTATCTGTGTCCGAAGCAACCCACATTGGGAGAGCAGATCTACGGTATCTGTTGATGCGCGCCACCAGGTTAGTGGGCACACGCGTGATATGAGCGATGATGCAATGGACTGGGACGACCCAGAAGCGGACCAGTCTGGGAGTCGGTTGGGTTGCTCCATCTGGCGTGTCTGACCCGTCGGGCCACTGTCCGAATAGTGGCCAAAGCAAGCTTCCAATTGAAAATAAACCATCGATGGTATCCTTCGACATCGGGCGCAGTCGATATTTGACGACGGACACGCGCATCAAAATGGAAGAAGACCTGATATCCAGGGGTGTTTGTAGGCATCTAGAAGCGACTTATCGATGGGGGCACACAGAGGCTGTACGCGAGCAGCAGAACAAGAAATATGCGGCGACTTGGACGTTTTCCCGTAAGATGTCGACCTCAGGCCTGGGGACAGTCGCAAATGAAGCACGTCTTGAGTAACGACAGACGGCCAAGAGAGGGTAGTCGAGTTCGCACGATCATTCCTGTATTTGGTCCGGAGCGTGAGCGAGGTGAGGCAGGTAGGTGTTGGCGATCTGATATGAAGTGAGGACATGATGCATGAGGCTACTGGGAAGGACAGAGGAAATGCGGCACGGGACCTCGCCCTCAAAGAGAGCCTGGCAGCCGGTCTGGGAGGAGGCAGTACGGGCCGAGAGCTGCGTCTGCGGTGGTCTGAAAAGGGGGCGGAAGGCGATGCGGACGGTAGGATGGCGGGAAGCAACGAGACGAGGGTTCATTGCCGGAGAAGCACAGGAGGAGCACATGGGGCATGGCCGAGCGCTGCCATAAAGTGGCGAGCCACATGACCGTGCAGCAGGACATGTTGAAAGTGGAGTAAGGAGCAGAATACCACGGTTAATGGAGAGCGAGAACATGAGCGTTTCATCTCCGAGGTTGAGGAAGGCGAGGGCCTGTAAAGGGTAGAGGTCACTATGACGAGGGGTGCCACGACACGCGCTGGGGACAAGGAAGGACGTGTCGGCATTGGGAGGGCGCAGGAGGGAATCTGAGCAATCTCCCAGGATCTTTCGCACCCGGACGGCAGCAACGAGGAGGGAGGCGCCAAGTGGGACAGCGCGCAGAGGACGATCGGATTTGTGGTGAGATATAAAACCTGACGAGACGGCCCTGGCACAACCCTGGCACGTCTCTTCGACCACGACTTGACGCTGGAACACTTCACCAGCAGATGTGTCACATCGGGGCCGATGGACAACGTCGCACAGTACGCTCCTCCCAATCCCCTCCCAGTCTATCCCCCCCCATCCTCTCCCGATAGTCACAACCCGGCCCCGTCCCAGAACCAGAGCACCCCCTGGCTCCCCAAACAACAGCACTCCCCGACCGACCCCGTCTTCTCCACCCCCGACAACGACCCCTACGCCTCCCCCGCCCCCTACACCCCCGACCATCCCTACCCCGCCTACTCCCAGTCGCCCTCCGTCCGCAATGACCAGAGCGTCCATCCCGCCATCTCCATCCCTCCCCAGATCAACCCAAGCATCGGTCCTGCCCGCATCACCCGTCGCCAGACACGTGCCCACTCCACCCTCCACCTCGGGATACGGAGAGACCGTCCACAGTCCGCCACACATCACGCCGATGAGGTTCGCCGTTTCTTTCTTTTCTCTACTCCCCCATGCTTGACTCCGTTACCAGCCTGGATACTTCATGCCTCCTGCCAGTGCCATCTCCCGCCCACAGACCCCAGTTGCCGCCACTGACTCTGCCCGCTACCAGCAACCCGCAGATCGCGCTCCTGCCTATCCTCTACCCCCCGGCCCTGCCGACGTGCCTCTTCCATCTCCCCGCTATCTCCCCACTCCCGTCTCTGGCTCCCCCTACTCTCCGTTCTCTCTCTATCCTACTCACTCCAGAACTGCATCTTCTTACTCTACGTCTAATCCGCGCTCCGCCTCTCCCGCCCTGAGTGTCGCTTCCGCACTTACTTCTATCTCATCAGTTACTTCTGCTGCACCTAATTCTCAGACATTCGCGACATATCCGCTCCCGTCCCCACCGGTGGGTCCCGTCGTTCCGCGGGCCAAGCAGCGCAAGCAGCGCCTTTTCAACGTCGACCGCAAGGCCATTTGTGTATACCATCAGGAGAATCCCAACGCCCGTCAAGAAGACATCGCTGCTCGTTATGGTGTCGAACGCAGCACCATCAGTAAAATCCTCAAGCACAAAACGAAATGGATGAATGTCCCCGAGGACGACGATATGCGTGTTGCCAAGCATCGGTGAGCCCATCCTTCTCCAACTCGCCCCCCGTTAAAGCTCGAGCACCAGCCCTTCCAAATTCCCCGAGGTCGAAGAAGAGCTCGTCAGTTGGCTCGTCCAAATGAAGAAGCAAAACACCCTTCTTACAGATGCTCTTATACGCAATAAAGCAAAGGAGACCGCGCGGAACCTCCAGATCCCCGACGAAAGATTCAAGGCTAGCTCTGGGTGGGTCGAAAATTTCAAGCATCGCCATAACATCCGCAAAGGGGTCTGGCTTGGCGCGCACAAGTCCCTCCGTGCAACGCGCGGCGTTGGTGCCACTCATCTCCGTAAAGGTAGTAATGAAAGTGTCCTCTCCCCTCTTAACCCTGCCTTTGAGTCCAGGTCCGAAGCACTCGCTCGACGGGACTCAACCACAGCAGAGGAAGTCGATGATGACATGGAGTCGGAGGACGATCAGGATCTCGATCCTTCCCAGGACAATCAACCCGTGGCGGGGCCCTCTCACTCCCAGACGGAACAATCTACTTCTCATAACCCCCTCCCGCCGATATGGACCATGCAACAAGAGCCTCTGTCGACGACCGATACTCCAATCTCGTCTCATCCGCCGCCTTCCTCACAGCACAGTGTGCTCCCTCAACAACCGTTCCCATCGCAGCAAGACCGACATCATGATCCTGCCATCACTGACGTGCACCAGAGCACCCTCCAGCTTTCGGCGCAGCAGCATATTCAACAGCAACAGGAAGTCCCCTTGCCTTCGCACGGAGATACTACCACGGCGTATACTAGTCCAGTCGTCGTATACCAACCACACCCCCCGATCACGAGTGGGAGTACTATTCCCGACATCGCGGAGGCGGAAGATGCCATCAATAAAGTCATCCTGTTTGTCGATTCGCAGTCTCCAGCCCTGTTGACTCCCGAAGAAAGAGGCACACTTGCGCAAATAAAATACGCGCTCTTTCAGGCTGGCAGTGGCGTTCCTTTTGTTAGGGAGCGGAGGTGAAAAAGAGCATGGTTACATGGAAAAGCATGCTGAACTCTTTTCAAAAAGCACTTACGCTGCACAACGTTGATTTCTAGCAAACCCATCATCTTCAATTTTGCTCTATCGCAATATGTCACCTTACTGGTAATGTTTGACTCACATACGCATGCACCTCATCCTCTGCAATTCCCTGCATATTCAACGCATTGCACCGCTACCTTTCCTGTTTAACAGTTACGAGACACAATCCATTTTTCTTGCGTTCCGCTCTCGCATGCCATTAGTTCATTCGCCGCACTCCTGATATTGCAACATCTGCTGCTCTGCTGACCGTTCTTGCACGTTATGCTGCGTCACAGCCAGAGTAGCCCATGTTATTTTCTTTGCTAAACGGTGCCATCTGCACGAGTATGACATGTTTCCGATTTTACTCCACTGTCCTTGCTCGCATATGACTAGCCATGGACTAACACTTTAGGTTTGCACTCTCAGGCCTGATGATAACGAATGGGTCATTAGCGACCACACGAGAGTTTGAGAAACGACCAGGCCCTTTGGGTGCCGCCGTATAAACTACTTTACTGCAGCGGAACTCGAGGAAGCACACGCCGTTTCAATCAAGGGAGGACCTGACCAGGCATCACCGTGCGTCAACGCTTCGCATCTTTTACAGCCTTTCTCGGCTCCCTGGCACCCCATGAGCGGACACGGTCAAGGGGGGCAGTGGGGATACATACGACTCAGGGACGGCGTGTTTCATGATCGTCAACTTGCCGGCAGACGCCGACGATGCCACCTGTTGTTCTATTGACTGGGTGACCTTGGCTTTGAGTGCCTGGCATGTGCGTTGGTGTCGTGTTGGAAGGCATGGGGGCACAGTACCTTGCGCATCCTGGCCTCTTTAATCAGGGCTGGTTTCTTGGGTGGTTCGTGTCGTCGCCCCTTCTTGGGGGCTGCTGCCGCTTTCGCTGCGCGTCTTGCCTTTGAGGAGGAGACTTTAACCTGCAGACCTTTGGTATTACCTTGGACCATGATCGCAGTAGCACTTGGTGGTACCAGCACAAGAACCTTGTTGGCTCCGGGATTTTCCGGGACCAATGGGATTATTAATTCTCAGGAGGGTTACTCACCTCCATCGTCGTCCTCGATGTTCTCCAAGTCTCGCCTCTCGTGCGCTCAGCGCGCGTTCGTCGTGCAGCGCAAGGTGCCGTGAACTGCTCCATTTCTACTTTGTCATAGTTGGCTCACGGTCGTGCATATGTGTTCCAGCGTGCATTGCACGACATTGTCACGCTGCCTGGCCGGAAAGCGGTCGTTTCGTCTGGTATTCCCGGGTACAGCGCCGTCAGTGGCCACGTCGTCACTGTCTTTGGATGCACCGGTTTCCTCGGCAGGTATCTTGTCTCTAAACTCGGTGCGTGCATATGCCCTATCTTACCCATGTTCTGGCTGAGTTGTCAACGTGACCCACACAGCCAGAATGGGCACTCAGGTCATCGTCCCGTACCGCGAGGAGGACGAAAAAAGACACCTCAAGCCTATGGGTGATTTAGGTCAGATCGTCTCCATGGTAATAGTCCTTGACGGAAGAGTCATAATTTGTCTGATCGATTTCATCTAACACGCATTAGGAATGGGATATACGGAATGAAGAACAAATAGCTGAGTGTGTGAGACATTCCGATATTGTTTACAACCTTGTCGGGCGTGATTATGAGACCAAGTAACGCGTTCTATTCGACCCTACTCCGTGAGACGTATATTGATCGTTCTTATTTTCGGTTCTTTGTTCGATAGAAACTTCAAGTATGCTGACGTCCACGTTTCTGGTGCAGAGCGGATTGCAAAGGTCGCTGCGGAGGCTGGAGTGGAGCGCTTCATACATGTTTCCCATCTGAACGCTTCGCCCAACTCCGCGTCTGCCTTTTACTGCACCAAGTATGAAGGGGAGGAACGGGTCAAAAGCGTCTTCCCAGGCGCGACTATTATCCGACCGGCAGCGATGTATGGCTACGAAGACAAGTTACTGAATAACATGGCCAGTGAGTACGAGCCACGTGTACACTGCACTGGAGTAATGTGGTCGTTTGACATCCAGTCTGGCCTATTTGGTGGAAGCTAAATTATGGGGAAGCTCGAATCAGACCTGTACACGTAATTGGTTTCCGTTTCGTCCTCACATTTTGGTTTCGAATCTGATGGTTGGGATGTTATTTGTAGGTCATGGACGTTGCACAAGCTCTGGCCAACCTGACGGGTATCTCGCAACTGCGTGGCATCATTTCGCTTCCTGGGCCGAGAACATTATCGCTGAGCTATCTCTTGGACCTGGTGTCGGCTGTGACATACAACCCACCTTCTCGAGCGCCTGTTATTCCCAAGCGAGTTGCGCTCACTGTTGCCAGGGCAGCACAGTCAGTTTGGTGGCCGCTTATCTGCCCAGATGAGGTGGAGAGGCGCTACATGGATGACGTGACGACCGCAGGCGACTGGGAGGCGGTTAGTGTGGTTCCAGACGAGATAGAGAAGCATGCAATCACGTATCTTCGGAGGTATCGATCTGCGTACGTATGCACAGTGACGAGCGTGTGGCAATTGTCGGCTGATCGTAGATATCGCGCATGCAGAGACGACTTCCAGCGCCCGGTGGTTTTACCGTCGAGGCTAGGATAGAGTCTTCATATCCGATGTTCGGGAACGTGTAGATCATGTCATCGTGCGAGTACACGAATAGACTTTGACTAAAAGGTGAATTCATTAGACGACGTTGCCAGGTTCGACGGTAAGGGGGTTAGTCATCGTATTGAAAGAAACGGCTGGCGAGGGACGTTCAAATGCCGTCGGCGTCCTTTCAGTGTAGGGTGGCGTGACACGCCAGGAAAAAAAAAATCGTATTAGGCATGACCACATGAGACATGTACGCAAAGATTTGGCAAGCGTATGAGATGAGTTGTGAGCGAAGGGATACGTATCGTGGAAAAGTGCGCAGAGGAAGAAGCAGCGAGGAAGCCGCTGACCATCAGGCGGCGCAGAGAGACTGTGAGCTTCAAGGACGGACGGATGCTTTCGGTCAAAAGCCAGGGGGCACGACGGCCTTTTGGGCAGATTGCGGTGAACCTGGAGACGGGTACGAGGAACCGGGAGAGAGCATCTAGGGAGAGAAAGGAGTGAGAAAGGTCGGCGTGGAGCGGAGGACAGAAAAAGTACCTGCTGGGCACCTTGTTGCTGAGCGAGCATCTCCTGCTCCTGTTGGACGATTTTTGCCTCGTCTTCGAGAGAGAGGGCGAGGGGGAGGCCGATGAGGAGGGCGGAGGTGGTGACTATCCAGACGACGTTACCGACGACCCTTCCTGTCTTCTTGACGAAGGTGGCGGTTTTGACGACAGACGAGGAGATGGACTGTCTGGCGGAAGGGGGGACGATGTCGACGAGGGCAGAGATGCGGTCATAGAGGGACTCGTCTGGGACGGAGGCGTCGGAGGCAATGGAAGAGAGGGAGTCGGAGGAGTTGGTGCGGGAGGGGGCAGAGGACGCGTAGGGGGAGCTGTGCTCGTCGACGATCTCGACCTTGACCATGCTGAGGAGAGGCGAGTAGAGTGGCGGTGCTGTGGCGGCGTCGGTGATGCGAAGGTTTGCGGTGCCGAGGGACCGCGCCCGAATCGAAACTCCGATCGGGTGGAAGTGGAAGTGTGACTGCCCAGAAAGGTAATTAGGACGATAAGTACTTGGCCAAGTGCTTCGGTTGCCCCCCCTGCATGACTGGCCCAATTATTATAAGTACCCACCGCAGGACGAGCGATATTTTCCACCGTAATATTTTCTGCCCTCCCTCTTGTCATGCAGAACGGCGACCCTCCACACTCCTTCACCCAGCCAGGTCTGCGTCCCCCGCGCCCCGCGCCCGTCCAGCACCACTCACGCCCTGCCCAGGTCTCGTTCTCCCCACCCAGCTCGTCCAGAACCAAATCCACGAACTCGCAAAGACCCTTCCCCCGCCCCGCAAACAGAACACCGCCTGCGACGCCTGCAGGTCCGTCTCCCCCCGCGCCGTCCCTCCTCCCATCTCACCCACCCCAGATCCCGCAAGGTCAAGTGCAATCGCTTCCCCGGTCAGGAAAAGGTCCGTCTTGGCGTCCCTCTCTCCACCCCGCTCCTCACGTCCCCTTCATTTCCAGTGTCAGGTCCGTCCAATCGCCCTTTCCCCCGTCCCCCCATTTCACCGCCGTCCAGCATTGCCAGTCCAAAAATTATCCCTGCACGTTGGTGTCGCTTTCGCGCCCCGCTTTGATTTCCCCCGCTCATTTCTCCTCGCAGCCATTATGTCCAGCAGGCTACCAGCGAGAAGAAGCGCACCACAACCGTACGCAGACCCCGGGGCATCTCCACCAGTTCGAGGTACGTGCTCGCTTCGCCTTCCCCTCGATCCTTGGCTACGCACGTACTCTTTGTACCCGTGTTGACTTGGACTTCTATGCTCAGTGGCTCATCTTCTGTATCTTCTGGGTAGGCTTCTCGACGCACACTGTCTCGCCCCTTCAACCCTAAACAAGCTCCGCAACAGTCACTCTCCCACAGGCGAGAGCGGTACCTCCCCTTGGCACAATGCGGCCTATGGCCCACCCTGGAGCTCCAAGTTTGGCGGCTATGCCAACGCCGCCGTGCACTCCAGCACTCCCAGTCTACTCTTCCATCTGTTCTCCCCACCGGAATCTGGACCCAGGTACGATCGATCGCACATTCATGGATCTCCATTCATTCCACCCGCAGCGAGTCCATCTTCGCATTTGGCCCATTCAAGTCGCGTCCGCCGGCTTATTTCGCCTGGGGCGAGATGGCATCCAAACTCGAAGAGGAATCCTTCAGAATAGAGTACGTCCTTTCCACTTTATTACGTAATTTCTCGATATTATCGCAATACTCCGTCATTTCCCCCTGCCTCCCCGATCTGACGGGCGTTCCTGTTCTTTATTTATTACTGTTATTTTTATTTTTCCTTTTTACCTTATCCGTTTGATCTTCGTATTGACACATGTTGGTCCCCTCCGTGCATAGGTTCGCCCTTGACTTAGTCGAGGTCTATTTCCAGATTGTCCACACGCGGCTTCCCTTCCTCAACCCCATCCAATTCCGTGTCCGCCTCAATCTGCAAGCCACCGGTCAGCGTCCCATCCTCAGCAGTAAACAAGAAGAGCCCCTCCACCCCGCCCTGATCGCGACGGTGATCGCATGGGGCGCAAAGTTCTCGGAACATCCCCTTCTCCTTGCCGACCGCAAAAGAAACGGGGGGCAAAGCCTTTTTGCGAGAACCCTGGTTGATCGTTGTCGTGAAATTGCCGAGGCAACCAAAGTTCACCGTATCCCACACAAAGATCACGTCGTGATTGCGCTCTTAATCGAACCAATGCAGTGTCGTGAGTGTCTTTGCTCTTCCTTACCCGTCCCACCCCATGACCGTTTCTTCGATTAGAAAATCCGAATACAGAACATGGTTCGCAATCGCTTTCTCGCTTTGTCCCATCTCTTGACTGAGTTTGAATATCCCAGGGTTCCATGGGTTCTGGCTCGGCTCTGGCATCCGCAATTTATTGGGCCTTCAGGTCGGCTCTCATACACCACAGGCATCTTTCCACAGCAAATTCAATCAACCTCTTTTCAGATCAACCACAAGTCAGTGATGGCGGATATCAAGGACCCCGAGACCCGTGGTACCATGATCTTCGCTTGGTGGATGGCTTGTCTAGCGGACGCGTTTTCCGCGTTTTATTACCGCCGAAAACCAATGCTGTGAGTGATGGTCTCCCCTGTTGTTTCGTCACCTCACCAATCTGTCCGCCAACACATTAATTACCGTCCAACTACGGCGCGCAGTGATGATGATGACTATGATATTGATTTTTACACTGCGGATCCGAGCCTTCATGAAAATATAGAACATGGGAAGCCTTCTCCACGCGAACAACTCGAAGTGAGTCAGATATGTTCACCTTCAGCTGATTCTTACTCAGCCCACCCCAGTTTTTGGTTTGTCATCTAATTTTTGATGACGCATTCTTGTTTGACATTCCTCCAGGGATATTACAGGGCAGCCCACGCTATGGCCCGAATATCACGTCAAATAGCGCGTCTCCTCTGGCGCCCGACGACGGACTCCGAGGGTGTACCCATCGAAGCTGCCCTACATTATTCATCGGAACTCAGCAAGTGGAGAGATGCCTATTTATCCAAAGTTGGAGTCCCACCGAACCTCGCCACTAACTGGGACTTTGTCTCTGCAGTCTCTGCTTGTATGTCTCTACTTGAGACCTTGGCCCGCTTTTACTGACAGAATTTTGTAGGTGCGAGTGATGCTCAGTACCACGTGATGTGGATTGGCCTGTTCAATGCTATGGACGAATTTGGTATTCGCGACGACTCCCTTTCGCCCAGTGACATGAATCAGGTGGAGACCGTCAAGCGCAAAGTGTTTGAAGAAGCTCTAAATGCTTCCTTGCGAATTTCGGCACTAGCAGGGGTGCTGACCTCAAATGGATATTTGGTATGATTCCTGGGACTTCTTGTGTCCTCATTGACCTGTCTACTAGAGATTGGATCCTGCTGTCATGCATGTCAGTATCATCCAGTCCGGCTTCTTTTTGGCCCGTCTTGGTCGCCCTGAAGTGCAGAACTGCATCGAGGGTCTCGAGCAGTACAGCTACGCGTACGGAGAGACCAAGGAGCTTTCACAGATGATCCAGAACGAGTACGAGCAGACATTGATCAGGGGACCTTCATTCCATGAAATGAGCAATGCTGTCCCTCGCCGCACGCCTCCTGTGGATACAGTGAATGCGAGCTCGTCGGCCAGCAGCAATGCTAATGACTCCCATCATGCTTACCGCGATTCTATGGTCAGTCTCGAGCTCATTCCCCAGTCTTCGTATTTGACCGGATTCCCATTGCGTTCAGTATTTGACCACATGACGACGTCGTCTTGTATGTTATCGATACCATATTCTCGACTGTTGAGGGTTCATTAAAGCCTGTGTAAGACAAATGATATTATTGGTTGGATGATTGATTCACAGTCTTATCGGGATCGCCCCTCGTTCCGTTGAGATCCAGATGTCAATAGTATTCTGGACTTTACTGCTGTACCTCCGTTATATTCACAGTCGGACACTCTTAACCACCTTGGATATACCCGATTGTTCACCGCTATATCTCGAAATATCCCCAATACTGCCCTTGTAAACAGCCTTCTGAGAAGCTATCTTCTTTTTCGCCTGTTCGTACCTTTGACGCTTCTTCACACGAGGGTTTCGGACAGCCTTGGAACGACGCGGCGTAAGACCCTTGTTTTTGAGGATCGCACGCGTGACGGAGCGTGGGCCTGACGTACTCTCCTGCTGTAGCTCGGGACTAGCAATGTTGAATGAAGACATGTCTGCACAGACGGAAGGATGCACGAGAACGCACCGAGCTGCCGCAGCTTCGTACTCCGCTTTTTTCCGTGCCTTCTTTGTGGCAGTAGCCTGCTTCACGAGGTCGTAGTACCCATTTGCACCATGTTCATCGTCTTCCGCGTCTTCGTCATGTAGCCCTCGTTTTCTCTTTGCTTTCCCGCTGATTTCCGGATCGACATCGTCAAGGTCATCTCCTCCGACACCCAGCTGTCCCTTCTCTCTCTTTTTTTCCCTCTCGTTCGCAAGCCTAGTTTCTCGTTCCTTCCTTCTTTCTTTGTATGGAATGTCGTCGTCCCCGCCAATGTTCGCACGAGCGTTTGTGCGGCGAGATGCAGACGACGCTACATGAGACACGTAAAACCGCAGCGATTTCTTCCGAGCCTGTTTGTCAGCCAGATCATGGTGCTGAAGCGCAGTCATTTCGCCATATGGATCCCCAAGCGCAAGTGTACCAACAACTGGCACTTTCTTGTCCTTCCGCGATGAACGGGTGAATTCAGGTTCGAGGAGATCGAATACGGGACACTGCGTGCCTTGACCAGAGTCATGGTTAGCCGCGGAGGTCTTGCATTTCTTGTTCCTCGGAACTCCTTCAACGAATTCTTTTTTAATGGGTTTGGGTCTCTCGGTGGAGAAAGATGGCGGCGGACTTGGACTTGGGGTCAAGGTGGCCGCATCTTTGAGGAGGTCAGCAAGTTCGCCCGACTCGAGGCCTTTTTTCTTAACGAGCGACCAGAGGTCGCCGCCTTCCTCGTCTTCGCCCATCAAATCATCTTCCTCATCTTCACCCGTCAAATCATCTTCCTCGTCTTCTCCGTCATCGTCACCCGATGCGTCTTGCCCAACACCAAGACTCTCGAGTGTATTAATACCCTCCTTCAACGTGAGCAGCCGCTTCAAGATAGGATGCCGACGAAGAAGCTCTGGTCGGGTCACATATTTGTTCGTGGTGCGCATATGGAGGTAAAAGGCAAGTGTCGTAGCATACGTGAGCAGGGCCTCTACCCAGGTACAGTGGTGAACATGCCAGAAGATAGAAACAGCGAAACGTAAGAGCACGCACGGTAATACATATGCTGCAAACCGAGTTCAAGGGTATCTGATTCGGTGGTATTGAGGCTGGAAAAGGATGACTAAGGCGGTCGCGAAGAAAAGAAGGAACATACGCCTCTACCCGGGCTTTCGTCTCGACAAGGCTGTAGGTCGTGTCTTCCCAATCTCTCGCGAGCGCGAGCGCCTCCGGGGACTCCTTTTCGAGGGTGCGTAAGATGGACTGTTTGTCTTGTGGGGGCCTTGTCGGGGGTAGATCCGATGGCACTTGCTGTTCCCTGTATGTAAACCGTGAGCAGTTATGCATATGATAGGACAAAGAGTGTACACTGACCCAGGTGGCTCGTTGTCGTCTTTCAGGACGTCTCCGAGTCCAAAATCTTCGTCATATATAGCCTCGCGCGCCTTGGCTTGCAACCTGAGTGCCTCTTGCTCCTCAAGCTCATTGGCTTCTTCGTCCTCCGAGTCAATCTGTGCAGCATTGGAAGAATAGAACACGCTCTTGCTATGTCCCCACGTTTCCTCTTCATCAGAGTCGGATGCGGTCTCTCGGGAGGATGTTTTTTTTGTGTCACGTATGGCTCGGGAGGGTTGGGAATTGGACTTCAACGGGGTGGGCTCGGAGTCGGCGTCAGAATCAACTTGCATGCCATCGCTCACTTCCTCGCCATCCGCAGCATCGTATGAGTACTCAGCTTCGTCATCGTCCGAGTCGGACGAGATACCCTGCAACGCAAACACCTCTTCGTCCCCGTCCTCGTCCACTTCATCCGTATCATCAAATGGAATATTATCCCTCGACACGTGAACTACCATAGCGTCCGAAATAACGTCGCCAAACGCAGATGGTTCCAGACACACGCACATGGATGCATTATTATCTCAGCTCGTGACAAAACGCTTGCGGGCTACGCACACTGGTCCTCCTCGTCTAGCTCGATGTCGGCCAACGTGTCCCACCGCTTAAGTTGGCTGTCTTTTCTGTCGACCGGACGGGGCTTGCCATGGGACTTAATCTTTCGAGAGGGGCGGCGACGAGGCATGGACGTTTGGCGTCGGGGTAGACAAATTACGTAAACATAGCTCCAAGTTTTAGAGCGAGGTTACACCAATTGAAGCGCATCTACACATGTCGACCGGGGGAGAACAAACGGCGATAGAGACGAGAGAGAGAGACTTTATTGCGCTCGAACAGGACGACGATGCTCGTTCGTCGATCTCGTTGTCTGACTCCGCATCTGACTCCACTTCGGATTTGGACTCGTCGTTATCCACGGACAGTTCGTCAAATGCAGACTCTGATGCAGAAGAGGTCACGCCAGAATACCTTCAATCGTTGCTCGACAAGGCGAGACGGAATGCACGCGAAGAGGCTCGGAGGGTGAAAATGCTACGAGAGGAAAAAGAGGCGGATGGGATTGGAGAGGAAGAAATCATCAAGGTAGGCAACGGGGAGGAAGAGAAAGAAGAACAGTATGTGTGGAGAGTCATCACTGCTGAAGCGTCTGACATGCAATGGGTTGAACTCCTAGGCAGCTGCCACCCCTCGATCCCGGTGTCGTGCCCCCACCATACTTTGAGTTTGGCAAGACTCGCCATCAAGCACCGACTATGGTGCGGGATCCAGAAGTTGCACACGCAGAGGCTGCGTCTGCGTCTGCGTCCGTGCCAGCGCCCCCCGAAGACCCAAATGCGGATTGGAGACAGCTGACGAGGAAGCAGAGGAAAGCGGTACGACGACATCTGCTATCCAGTTGAATTACTCGCGATATTTCTGAACCCAGATAAAGAACAAAACGACCGGGCCAGACTGGTTCGACCTGCCAGCGCCGGCGGAAGCAGACCTGCCCCGATTATATCGTGAAGTCGAAGCCCTTCGTCTACGGAATCAGCTGGACCCGAAGCGATTCTACCGGAAAGACAATGACGAAGGAAAGGGCATCAAAGGGCTGCCAAAGCACTTTGCGGTGCGTGTTGGAAACTCCCTTGCTCGTTGGCTAGGCTGACTTCCTTTTTCTTTCAGATTGGGACGATCCTCCCAACTGTGACGCCTTTCGGTACCGCAAGTACTGACAACCTCCCACGTGCACATTGGAAACGGACGTTGGTGGACGAACTTGTCGACGACGCCGAGGCGCGGAGGTATGCGAAAAAGAAGTTCGACGAACTGCAAAGCGTCCGAGGTGCGAAAGGAAAGAAGACGCTTCATAAAAGGCGAGACCTTCGCAAGCCAAAATGGTAGTACAAAGAACTCATCCTGTTGATCAACCTATCTTGCCTGTCTCTGCAAGAGACCTGCCATCACAGCACCATTTATTCGCACATTTCCCCAAGTTCGAGCAAGAGTCCCTGAGTCATCCCAGCCTCAGCGTTGAGCGGAGGTGCATCTCGGTGTGTAACTCGCAAAATCTCCCCTTTGTCACATACTCGAAGACGCCGTTTTGCCTCCCCCTCCTCCTTCCCTCTCCCCCTACCGGTTCTCTTTGAAAACTTCTGCACCTTTGAGCGACCTTCGCGTACTTTCAGACGAATTTGGCACGAATGTATTCAAATTTCGAACGCGAACAGAGGCTTTCAAACGAACGTGTCCCAATGATGACCTCGCGAGGCCATGCGGACCTAGTAGAGCGGCCCCAAATCTCGATGGGGATGCCCGTCGATACAATAATTGTGCCCACAGGATTTAACCCATCATGTGGGATGTTTGACGTTCCCCGAAGAGTTGGGAGTGTCGGGCGAGAAGTCATTGGTTTTTCCCGTTTAAAATCCGGTCCGAATCTGTCAGGGCGATGTGCCGTGCATACCGAGCAGCCCAACTCGGGCGTTAAGCAAGGCAGCGTCGGACAGAAAGGTCGTCAGCAGCTTGTGATGCAAAAAGGGGTCATCTCGCTGCTCACACTTAGTCCTGAACCTATGTCCGCCTCGAGCCCTCAACCACCACTTTATGAGTCATTCAATAATATGCATGCCTCCCACGCATCACTAATCGCCTAGCTAGCTTGATGGTTTTATTTATTTATTCATTTGTGGAGATGGAAGGCTTATCACAGGCACCAGATATTGCGCCTTCTGGTCTTCGAGGGGCAGATCAGAGGCGCTGCAGTACTCAGAAAAGGCGGCAAACCTATATCCACCCTCTGGTTCTACCTCAGACCGGATGCATATCATTTGGTCTATAAAGGGGAGACTGGGTGTGATACTGGCAGTCGAGTTGCTCAAATGGGTGGAATAGGTGCGTAGTGTCTCTCGGCCTCGACGTCCTTTCACTCCAAGCCCGGCCACTACCTCATGGTCACTTCTTGTGACAGCCTCCGCACTCCGCTCAAGAAGCACAAACTCCGCAAACTACTTACAAGTTAGACAGTCGATTCCTCTGGGTCCCAGGAGGTGAGGAAGCGGACTCAGAAGCGAAGGCCGCCGTAGTCTGCAATCCGACAACAGACCAACATCACCCCGGACGAGCCCTAGAACTGGCCGCACTAAAATCATGGATGATTCATCCCCGTCTAGTGATTCCTTCGTCTCATTAACGGTTTGCTAAGACGACATGCATCTGTTATCTTCTAACTCCACAAACACGTACACACACCCACAAGCGCTTTCGCTTGGATGCTCCTGCTGTCCTGACGAAGACGAAACAGTGTCCCATTCTCATATGATCCGCTCAAATACCTCCTCGTCTATGTGGGAATATCTTGGTATCGTTCAAACATCACGCACTGTCAAACCATAAGCGCACTGATGTGATGTATTGGGGCCGTATCTGAGTCCGAGTTGCACGGGTAAGTACATTTTATTCACGGTCAATGTTGTATATCATTATGATGTCAATGACAGCTCCTCGGCCGTACTACGGAGTTCCACTCGACTCACTATGACTACGGCACTGCCGTTCAAGTGGAATAGGTCACAGTATACCACCTCATTTTTTCAGTCGCACCTAATGTGTTTGCATGGCTCAATCCTATCACCTCTATTGCAATTCGAATATGGCATGTTAATATAAATAGAGACTGAACCCAACCTGAGGATCATGGATGACTATTGTGATGTCTTAATTCATTCCCTTCATGATCACATAACACTTTTCAAGAGTTATTAGTGTCTTTAAAAAGAGTTCCAATGTCTTATCTAAATCCAGGCCTGCAAAGACCTGTGGGAATTTCATTTTGCTTTGGTGAAATCAAATATAGTACTTACTCTTGGCTACCATTCAGCTCTTAGGTCATGTGATTTGGCCCAGTGGCTGTGGAGATATAACCAGTTGAAAACAGAGACTTCATTGGAATGCTTTATGTACTTTTGATTATTAGAATATAATTAGTATTTGGTACAGCTACTCTTTGCTTTAAGACCTGCTTTGTCCCTTCTAGGCATGCTTTTAATCAATGCCTGACACTTCTCCACTGGTATCTTCTCCCACTCTATCTCAATTCTATTTCAAAGCTCTTTTATTTCCTTAGAGGGGTTTTTATACTCAACAAGCCTTCTCCTAAGATATTATCAGAAATATTCAATGGAATTGAGATCTGAAGACTGTGCAGGCTATACCATGGTCCTAAAATCCTGCCCCTTTAGCCACTCCTAGATCTTTTTGCAGGTATGCTTGAAGTTATTGTTGTGGGAAAACTTCCCATGCTCGAACTCCGAAACCCGTCCTTGGGGAATGCCGTGGTCTCTGGACTTTCCTTCTAGATCTTCTATAGGGCTTTTGGCTAGTGGCCCCTAACTAGGCAAAAGTAGGGAAAGGATGAATCGTTGAGGCCTTGTGTATAAACTAGGGCAAGATAGATGAGAGCTGAGGAGGACCCCACTAGGGGCGGTCCCTAGATCGTACCAGCTGTAGACCAAGTCACAAGAGGTCAAGACTGAGGAGACCTCAGCCTTGCACCCCCTGCTTATATATTGCAGGGATCCGCGCACGGACCAACTACAGGGAGCCTACCCTAGAGATGCTATCTATGTAAACCAATAGCGTAAGGTGCTCAGTGACTAAGTATATTAAATAGGGGAGGAGTAGGCATGGATCGGAATGGAAGGGATGAGGCAATGGCCTCGTGGATCAGGGATGGGAGAAGAGATACGCCACACCATGAGGATGTGGGAGAATGGAAGCGTACCCGATATGATCTAGTGGAAAGGCATGGCCGAGGAGATCCATCGGATCTCTGCCACAGATTAGATCTGAATCTCCATCTGGAGATCTGCCACATCACGTGACCAATACCTGATACTTGGGGAATACTCGTATGAGGACTAGTAACCCTAGCCTAGGGCTTGCCTTATATGGTTGCTCATTCGCACGATCACGTGCAACTAGTCAGATGACCAGCGCATCACATGCTCTGAAGTTCCCACGGTCACGTGCGACCGTCGTGTTAGGCTGGAGCCGTAACAGTTATTGTCCTGCTGAAAAATGACATCAGAAGAATTGAGGTCATAATACTCCATGGTTTGCAGGAGTTCTTCCTTTAAAATTTAAAGATAGAGATTTTTATCCATCTTACCATTAATTCTGGTGGCATATCTAATCCCTTGCCAAGTCATATATCCCCACATTATTAAAGAACCTTCTTTATTTTTCATAGTTCCCTTTACCAATCTATTACTAAGGCCTTCTTGTTATGGTTTTCAAAACCTTGAAACCATTTCTTGGCCAATCTCCTTATAGGCTATCCTGGTCTTCTTTATTCCTTTATTCTTTATTACCTTTAGTTTTAGAGTCTATTTTACTATAGTCACTTTGTATCAGTTTGTGTTACTTGATATAATAGGACATCTGGATGTTCAAGTCTCTTTAGACTTGACCACTTGTAAGATTTGCCTCCCTTGGCTTCTTAGAGTAATTTCTTGGATCTCAAGCCTCTTCAAGTTCCTCTTTGCTCTTGCCTAGCCCAGTTTAGGGATTAGTGCAGTATTCCATCATTATTTCCTTCTTATTGCTCTCATCATTAAGTCAAGACTATAATACTCCTGGCTTTTTTCATACTCACAGTATTCTATCTGACCCCAGACAATTGATCTTAGTTTTATCAGACCATATCACCTTCTTCCAGTCCTTTATGGTTCAATTCTTGTATGCATAGGCAAAATTCAAACAAGCTTTGCAATGTCTAGCTAAAAGAAAAGATTATTTTTGCTTGAAAATAGCCTTTATGCCATTTTTTTTCATGTATTGGCAGACTATATTAGAATAGAGAGATTGATTAATGATGTTGTACAATGCTTTGATGACCTAAACAGCATTATCTGCCCAATGGAAAGAAATAAGATGGATAGTGTTATGCTAGGCCAAGATAGGGACTAATGTAGATCTTGTGAACATGAACTAAGGGAAGGCTTGACAATAGTTAGCCTAGGGATGAAGGATGTGGTGTAAAATGTGGGACAGCACTGGAAACCTCTTAGTGAAGTTTGAAGGTAAGTGGGGATGCTGGGCTTGCTAAGACAAAGAAATGCCTGCCAACTACTATTGCAAGTGAGGACTGCCCTAAGGAAAAGTGGGATGAAGAGTTCACTGAGACATGCAGTACAAGGTGATCAAGTGAATTCAAGGTAGCACTGAGCACAGAGTACAAGGTAGACAAGATAGAAGTAGTATAAGAAGCAGAGAAGATAAAGTGTGTTACTTTATAGTATAGGGAATAAGATTTGAGCTTAGTTGAGTAAGTTAGAATGGATAACTAGGGATCAATAAATGATTCATGTGGAAATAAATAGAATGCAATGAAAGTGCTCTATTAGTAATAGCCACTGACTAAAGAAGCTAGAACAGAAAGGAAAAAGAAAAGAAACATATCATAATAGATAGTATGGCAGATATTGGTGGAAGAAAGCTTGAATAAACAACCATTGAATGATTTTTCCAAGTCTAAATTGTTATGCTAGGCCCAGGTAGGGTCAGGTATAGACCTCAGAAGAGGAAACTCCAAGGAAGTGAGCTTGATAAAGAGTCAGCTCATGAACAAGAGATGGTACAACATGAGGATGACACCATAGGTGCTTAGATGAAGAGTCAAGTGATAACAGGGATGCTGGCCTGTGGAGTATGATCAACAACTTGGCATTGACAGAGTTCAAGGGATTTCCTTTTGTGCACCAATGCATGAACTAAAAAGGAATAGATTACCAAGAGATTATAGTGGGCTCAAGGTAGCAAGGAGATGCTCAGTACAAGAGTAGGAGCAAGTAGAGGTAAGAAGTAGCATAAGAAGAAGGGAGGTGAAGTATGCTACTTTATAGTACAAGTGATAGAGTTCAGACTCAGTTGGATGAGTCATAAGAATGATGAATGCTAAATAACTGATCTGTGTGGAAATGGATGGGACATGGGAGAAGTAGTCCACTCATAATACTAGATAACTCATGTGAAGGGAGTGGATCATAAGTAATAGCAGCTTAGTCAAGAAATGTTCTGGAATAAAAGAAGTGGAAGGTTCCAAAACAGGAACAAGAAAGCATCTGAGATGTATGAAGATGAAACTAAGGTAAGGAAAAGAAAAAAGATAGGAAAATCATAACATTACCCCCTTTGTATGTCTAATGTCCCAATCAGACCCTTAGTCAAAGGCTACTGGGGAGCCCATGATGTTTACCCAGCCAATATTGTTGATGATGTCATTCTCATTATTGGTGTGATAAGAAGGTGGTAGAGGTGAGTGAGCTGGGAGAGCATAATGGTATGATCTGCATGAGTGGCAAGAGGATCACAAGGAATGCAAGGATCAGATGAATGACAAGGAGAATGAGATGAAGGGCTGAGGATAAGGCCAGCAAAGAGAACAACAAGACTGGTTATGGCCTGGCTGCCAATAAAGGCAGGTGGAGCACTAATAGGAGGGGCATTGGACCCATTATTGGCCCAATTCATGACATTGAAAGCACCCATTTCAATAGTGAGGGTGGCTAAGGGGTAGATGGGCTCTGCCATTATAGCCAGACCACCATGCTTTTGTTTGGGCAATGTGGTCAAGTTCTGCTAGGGTAAGTGGGGAAAAGAATGCAGATGGAATAGCAGGACATGTGGGAAGAAGATATTGCTGAGTAGCAGATGACTTTTGCTTGAATTGGTCTAGGTCAATGAGAAACCTTTTGAATTTGAGCTGGTAGGCAAGGTCATCCAGAATAAGGGATGACTGGCAATAGATGGTCTCAAGACCTTGGTAAACAGCATCCATGTTGACTTCAGTGGTGTAATGGAGGAGTTGGGTAATCAAGAATATTTTCTTGATCTGGTAATAGAGCCAGTAGAGTGCCCAGAGAGGAAAGTATATGTTGAGATATGATCCAATGGTGATGGAAAGTTGTGAGTCAAAGACAAAGGACCATAGCCCAATGCAGTACACATTATTTTGGTCTCCAGGGTGAAGGGCATGGGCAGTAAGGAAGAGGCTGACAGTAGAGATAGGGCAAGGAGTTGCCCTATGAGTGGTGGGTGGTGGAATGGCAATGGCAATGGGAGAAAACAGTGTGTTGGCAAGATGGGTAGGGGCTGGAGACAACACAATGGGGACAGGTGTGGTTTCCTTGATGGGGAAACCATTGACTAGTGATGTGTTTGGCAAAGTGAATGGGGATGAGTTAGCTGACATGATAATAGTTCCAGAGGGGAAAGAGTGAGCATGCATGGGGAAGATTGCATTGAGGGTCTCCTGAATAGGAGAGAATGGGACATTAGAGGCAGAAGACAAGGTGGCATTGGTGTTGGAAGACATGGTTATTTGTGAAAGGGATAAGACTTAGGTTTCTTGGTGTAAGAGGTTTGAGAGGAAGAGGCAATGGGGGGAGTTTCAAGGAAGTGCCACCTTTTATAGGCAGTCAGGAGCTTGAAAGCATTACTGAGATTGAACTCAGCTTCCCATGAGTCTTTTTCTGCTGAGTAACTCTTTATCAGATCAAGAAGCAGGAAAAAGATGAGCCATGATGTTTTAATATCTGCTCAACTTCATATTCTTCTTGACCTTCCATAAGGTCTGGGAGTGGAGCTGGGAAGTTTTTCCTATGCATGTCATTTTCACAATAGGGCAATAACAATGAAGCATGAAAGACTGGATGGATCTTCCAGATCATAGGAAGGCAGAGTTTGTAGGTTACTGGAAAAAGCACCTCAGTGATAACAAAGAGTTCTTTTCTTTTGGGTATGAATTTGGGGTTGGTGACTGAATGCTTCAGGTTCCTGGCTTCTAGCCAAACTTTCACCCCTTTAATGAAGGGAATGAACTTAGAACAAATGTGAGATGCCATTACCTGGTATGTGAGGTTATGGGCTATGAGAGCTTTATTTCTAGCTGCAGTCAAATGTTCATTAAGGTTTTGGGGATTACTAAGGGAAGGACACAGGATTCATAGCCCATTAGGAGGTAGAATGGTGATTGGTTGATTATAGAGTGGAGGTAGTATTGTGCATGAATTCAGCATGGGAAATGTTTTCTGCCCACTTGAATGGGTTGGCTCTGCAGAAGATGTGGAGGTAAGTTTCTATTTTCTGATTAACATGTTCAGTCTCTCCATTGAACTGAGGGTAATATGCAGTGGATAGGGATAAGTTGTAGTTAAGGAGTTTCCCAAGCTCCTTGGTAAAGGCAAAGGTGAACTGTGGGCCTCAATCAGAGATAATTTTGTCATACAAACTGAAATGTTTGTAGACTTTTTTGAAGAAAAGCATGGCTATTCCTTTGGCAGTGGTAATTTTCTTGGTGGGAATGAGAACTACCCCCTTTGTAAGCCCATGGTTGACCATGATCAAGAGGAAATCAAAGTTGACAGAGTCAGGGAGGTTAGTGATCAGATTACAAGAGATCTGCTAAAAGGGGCAAAGAACATGAGAGGAGATAGGGTAAAGGGCAGGTGCAGAGGAATGGGTGTTAACTTTGTTCTATTGGCAGACAGTGCAACCATCAATGTACTGGTAGATATAGGAGGCAAGACCAGGCCACCAAAATTCTTGTTGGACCAGCATCCAGGTCTTGAGATAGCCTGGATGGCCAGCAGTTTCATGATCATGGCAGTAATGAAGGATAAAGCAATGAAGGGTTTCATCTGGAGAAATGTACATGCAATTGCAGTATGTGAGCAGAGTGTCATGGAGCTTCCAGTCATAAAAGTGTGATTGCAAACAATTGCACATGAGACCATTTCATTTTTAGAGGACAGAGAGGTGCAGGGGATTATTCACTTGATATTTGTGGATGTGGGTTTGAAGGGTGGCATCAATAATATGGCAGAAGATGGTCTCAGGAAGTAGAGTGACCTTCAAGTTATTAGCAGAGAAATCTGGGCAAAGATCTGGACATTATGAGAGGGTATCTGTTATGACTCTGGAAACCAGAGGCTACATCTAGACTATGAATGGAAGAGGAGTGACACAAGGGAAAACCTGGTGGAGGCTCAGATGAGGAGCAACCAAGGAATGACTAAGAGTGATGATAAGAAGGACTTGAATGAGACGTGTGCCCAGACTACTGAGGGCCTATGTCTTGAAGGGCCTGGTTTCCTGAGAAGAGCTAATACTAGCCAAATATGCCTAAAGGACAAAGTGATAAAGTCTGAGGACTTTACCACCCAGTATCCAGCCTTTATATATTGCTCTAAGTAGTGCACAGACCATGTAACTATGTGCCTACCCTATAGTACTGCAATCTAGTAATCAATGGCAGTATGCAAGCACTTGTGTAAGAGGGAAGGGAAGAGCATGGAGCGGGAATCAGAAATAAGGTTGTGGCCTTGTGACTAAGGTGTGTGGAATGGAAGAGATGGGTCATGGTTAATGTGAGGATGGGAATCTCTAGCCACAGATGAGATCACCTCCGAGATCCGTCAGATCCATGGAGATGATCAGATCTAGGATCGGGAAGATCCTGGGCAGATCCAGGGAAGATCCCAGATATGTCACATGACCACTAACCTTAGAAGTACTTGTATAATATACCAGGTCCTAGCGTAGGGTTTAGCCTGAAAAGGAATAGGGTTCCCATGATCACGTGTGGTGAAAGTGGTAGTTGTGTAGGTTTGCAACAGTATCAGGCCTGGCAAGGAAGATGCCAGCAATGTGTTGAAGCTGGATGTCAAAGTCTGCAAGGTCAAAAAGCCAATGAGCTTGTCAGCAATTGAGTGTCTGAGTGGTATGGAAGTAAGTGAGGTTTTTGTGGTTAGTGAAGACCTGAACTAAGCAGGGAAAGCCCTAGAGATATTGTCTCTAGGCTTTCAGGGCATGGATGATTATGAGAAGTTTATGATTATAGATATTATAGTTTTTCTCAGCAGGGGAGAAGGTCTGTGAGAGATATGAGCAGGGGTGCCAGTCTCTGTTGGCATTGGTTTGGAGGAGAATACTACCAGATGCATATGCAAAGGCATCTGTGGTGATGGTGAAGGGTTGGGAGAGGTCAGGGAGTTGGAGAACTGGTTGGAAGAGAAAGAGCACTTTAAGTGAATCAAAGAACTCTTGGCAGGAGGGGGACGAGGACTATGGAGCTGTCTTCTTGGTGAGATCAAGAAGCAGGTGAGCAATGGAAGAGTAATTGGGGATAAATTGCTGGTAGAAGTTGGCAAACCCCAAAAAGGATTAAATATCTTTAATCTTTTGGGGAATAGGCCACTTGGCAATTCCATTGAGTTTCACAGGGTCCATGGCAAGTTGTCCTGGTTGGATGACCATTCTGAGGTATTCAACTGATTTGGAGGCAAAGATACATTTCTTCAACTTGAGGTGAAAATTGAGTTCTGTCATAAATTGGAGGATGCAGGCAGTATGAAGGCAGTGTGTTTCAGTATCAGGGGAGGAGATAAAAAAATCATTTATATAGATGACTAGCCATCCTTTTGCAATTATATCATGAAAGGAGTCATTTATAAATCACTGAAATGTGGTGGGTAAGTTAATAAGGCCAAAGAACATTACCATTGGCTCAAAGAGCCCTTTGTGTATGATGAAGGCCACTTTTTATTGATGTCCATCCTTAATACAGATGTTGTTATACCCCCAATGAACATCAAATTTGATAAATAGCTTCACTTTGTGAAGCTTGTTGATGAGGTCAGAAATGAGGGGTAGAGAGTATGCATTACACACCATATGTTCATTAAGATAATGGTATTCTTGGCATGGATGGAGTTTATCATCCTTCTTCTTGATGAAGAAGAAGAAGAATACTTGAGGGGAGTTAGAAGGGCAGATTTTTCCTGCCCAGAGGTTTTCTTCCAGGAATTCCTTGGTTGCCTGGCATTCTGGTGAAGATAAGGGGTAAACCTTACCTATCTTGGGGACAAAGGTGTCCTTAAAATTGATCTCATAATTATAGGGCCTGCTGGAAGGCAGGTGATCAAGAGTTTTTAGAGTATCCAAAAATACAGATGTGAATTCCTGATATTCTAGTGGAAGTTCTGTCTTGGGTTGGGTCTTTTTGGCCTTGATGGTGAGCTCAGTGGAAGTAGTGAGCTTGGCAATGGTGACAGAGGGTAAGAATGCTGAACAGGCATTTATGACTCATGAAGAGTGCCAGTGGTAGAAACAGTCTTGGAGGGACTTTTTGAGGGTAGTGTATTGCAAGTAGTTGACAAAGAGTTCTTTGTCATCAAGGGTGGTTTCCTTGAAGCAGTATGGCTTTAGATCAGGAAGTGAGGAGGCAGAACAATAAAGTTCCTTCATAAGTTAGTGGTAGAGGGAATGGTAAGAGTACTTCTCTTCCAGTCAACAGAGGGGTTAGCATCTTTCAGCCAGGGGAGTCTGAGGATCAGGGTTTCCTTGCCACATCCCATAATATAGCAAAGAACCTTGGTGGTGATGAATTGAATGCAAAGAACAACTTTGCAGGTGTAGGTGGTTATTCCCTTGCTATTGGTAAAGGTGTCCACATTTTATATGTGGAGAGCTTGGGGAAGATGAGTGGTTGGGAACTTGTGGTGGGACACAAATTCCCAGTTGATGCAGTTAATTTGGGCACTGCTATCAACTAAAGCAGAAATGTCTACAACTTTTCTTGAGTGCTCAGATGGGAAGACTTGTACTGGGATTCTGATTGCTTTCCTAATCACAATACAAGTATAGGAGCACAAGAAAAAGTAGGAGTACCTTGCATAGAGGAGATACTCTAATCTAAAAACCCACTCTTCTGACTTCAACCTCTTTTTTGTCACTAACTTCTTCTATTCCAGTTTTTCAGCAGAAACCTTCTTTATTTGAGATGTTTTTTTTGGCATGCTAGAAGAGGGGGAAGAGAAGGCTGAATACTTGTCAGCAGAGTAACCAGGTTTTCAGCATCTGAAACATAGCTGATTATTTTGACAATGTTCATGTTCTTGGAGGGTAAGTTTGTTAAGCTTTATGAAGTCAATGTCCATTGTGTTTGGATCTCTTTCAATCTGAGGAGTCAAGGGGAAAGTAAAAGTCCAGGTGAATGCCCTAGGTGTTTTTCTTCATTGTTCAATGAACTTGGATCATTTATTGGTGCTATTGAAAAGGGCAGCTTTGAGGTACCAGTCAGTTATTTTACTGGGCACTGTTTCCATGAAGTAAATGCAATGGAAGATTCAGGGAGCTAGTCCTATCTCATAGTAGCTGATCAGAATGGAGTTGTCCTTAATTTTGAATGTTATGGCATGATTTTGGAACTCAGCTGTATATTTGGCAAGAGGGAGGGTCCATTCTCCTTTCTTGTTGAGTTGCATTTGTGTGTTGGCCAGCCAGTGGATGGCCAAACTGACCATGTCTTGATTTTGAAATGCCACAAGGAAGGCAGTGACTAGATCTGTAAAAGATTCCATAGATACTAAAGTGCCCTTGATGCACTGTTTTTAGTAGGTGACTGTCCAGGATTGGACAGAATCCTCTATCATGTATGAGAGGATAAATGCTATGCACTTCTTGTCAGAGTTGTACATAGCCTGGTTAACAAAGAGGTAAAACTGGACAGAATCTATCCAGGTTTCAGCTTTAGACCTGTCTCTATCATAGTACTCCAGAGTTCTGAGGTGAAGCTTGATGGGTTTAGTGGTGGTGGTGAAGTTGAACATCAGAATTCTTGGAAGGAAATGGAGAGGGCAGCAGCAAGTTGGAGTTGGAGAAGGTAAAGTGCATGTACTTGGGATCTGTAAAGAAGTCATGAGTTTATGGGCTATGATTTGATCAAAGTTCTGTTCCTTAGTAGAGGGGACAAGAATATTATCAATGGGATGCTCAGATAAGGAGGAGCAGTGTGCTAGGATTTCTTCTGTTTTAAAAGAATCAAGTGGGTCCTTTACAGGAGACAATCTGTTATGGCAAGCTGCTGTCCTGTCCTTGTAACTCAAAATGCTCCTTGGTGGATGCTCCTAAATCTATCCTGGGAAGCTGGTAGGGCTTTTATACTAGTGGCCCCTAACTAGGCAGATGAAAGAATGGATGAGACCTGGGCCCTTGTATAAACCCTAGCCAGTAGCACTAGTGAACTAGCCTGTATAACCAGCCTAAAGGTCAAGAGAGCAAGACTGGGTTTTCCCAGCTTGCACCCCCTGCCTTATATATTGCCAGTGCATGTGCTCAGACCAAGTACAGGAGGCCTACTCTAAGCTATGCTATTTATGGACACCAATAGCATTACTGGTTCTATTATATAAATGAGAAGAGAGCATGGAGCAGATATGAGGAGTAAGGCAGTGGCCTCATGGATCAAGGGACTGGAATGGAAGAGGAACCACACCATAAGGATGTGGGAGAATGGAAGCATACAGGTATACAGATATGAATACAGCATGGTCACCATAAGGCTGAGAAGATCCCATCTGGATCTCTGCCACAGATCAGATCCTAATCTAGATTGTGAGATCAGATATTATTGGGAACTGGATCTAGATCTCATCTGAGGTCTGCCACATCATATGACTGATACCTTTGTGCAGAAAAATACTCTGATATATGGACTTAGCCTTAGCCTAGGGTTATCCTTATAAGGCAACTCATTCACACAATCACATGCTCCTTGAAACGGCTGACTAGCCATCCTGTCCTTGATACTTGAGATACTCCTTGGTGGATGCTCCTGTATCTGAATCCTTAAACTGTGAAGCTTTTGTGCTAGTGGCTTCTAACTAGGCAACCTTGTGATGAGACCCTGAGCTCTTGTATAAACCAGTGAACTAGACAGTGAAGTGAGAGCTGAAAAGGGATTCTTCTTGAATCAGGTCTTAAATCACTACTGTAGATCTAGCTGAGAGGTCAAGAGAGCAAGACTGGGGAATATCCAGCTTGCACTCCCTGCCTTTTATATTGGCAAGATCTGTGCACGGACCATCTACAGGAAGCCTACTCTAATCTATGCTATTTATGTAAACCAATAGTGTAAGGTGCTTGTACCTCTAATAGATATATGATATGCATGGAGTGGCAATGAGGAGTAAGGCAGTGGCCTCATGGATCAAGAGATAAGAGTGGAGAGGAAGCCACACCATGAGGATGTGGGTGGAATGGAAGGAAACCAGGAATGATCTTATGAAAGGGGCATGGCCACCATAAGGCTGAGAAGATCCCATCTGGGATCTCTGCCACAGATCAGATCCTAATCTAGATCATAGATCAGATGTTATTGGATAGATCAAGATCTCATCTAGAGATCTGCCACATCATGTGACCAATACCTGAATGCAGGATAATACTCTGAATAGGACTTAACCATAGCCTAGGATTATCCTTATAAGGATACTCATTTGCACAATCATGTGCTCCTGGTCACCTGACCAGTGCATCACATGCTCTACAGATTCTCATGGTCATGTGCAACCATTGTGTTAGGCTGGAGCCATAATACTCCTGGTCATATAACTATGCAACCATTTACATCATGTGCTCTACAGTTCCCACAGTCATGTGCTATGAACCATTGTGTTTGCTAGTTGCATAACACAATCTGTGTTTGTTCCAGATGAAGTTGAGGAATGTGGGTTGCTTGGGTAATATGGTGAGTGAGCTACAGCAATGGTAGTTATGAAAGTTATGCTACTTCTTTTTTTATGGTAGATCCAGGTAGGGTTAGGCATAGACCTCAGAAGAGGGAACTGGAAGGGAGTGAGCTTAATAAAGGGTCAGCTTGTGGACAAGAGATGGTATGACATGAGGATGATACTGTAGGTGCTCAGATGAAGAGTTGAGCAACAACAGAAATGCTGGCCTATGGAGTACAATCAATGATTTGGCATTGATGGAGTTCAAGGAGTTCCCTCTTGTGCACTAATGCATGAACTAAGAAGAGATAGATTATCAAGAGATTATAGTGGGCTCAAGATAGCAAGGAGATGCTTGGTACAAGAGTAGGAGCAAGTAGAGATAAAAAGTAGCATAAGGAGAAGGGAGGTGAAGTATGCTACTTTATAGTACAAGTAATAGAGTTCAGACTTAGTTGGATGAGTCATAAGGATAATAAATGCTGAATAACTGATCCATGTGAAAATAGATGGAACATGAAAGAAGCAGTCTGCTTATAATACTGAATAACTCATGCAAAGGGAGTGGATCATAAGTAATAGCAGCTTAGTCAAGGAATGTTCTGGAATAAAAGAAATGGAAGGTTCCAGAACAGGAACAAGAAAGTGTCCAAGATGCACAAAGATGAAACTAAGGTGAGGAAAAGGAAAAAAATAGGGGAATTATGTTATGACTCTGGTTCTCAGAAGCTATAACTAGACAAAGGAGCAAGAGGAAAAACATGAAGAGGGAAATCCTAGAGGAGGCTCTGAAGAGGAGCAATCAAGGAGGGATTGACAAAGAAGAACTTGGAAGAGACTCATGCTTGTGCAACTAGGGACCTGTCCTGAAAAGGGCTGGGACCAAAGAAGTGCTTCTAAGCAGAATACAAAGTGATCAAGTCTGGAGAGACTTGACTATCCATACCTGCCCCTTATATATGGCCTAGGGAGGTACATGGATCAACTATACTAGTCTACTCTAGAGTACTGCTATCTATGGACACCAATAGCAGCAAGGACACATGTATTAAATAAGAGAGGATAATGCATGGTGCAGATATGAGGAGTGAGGCAGTGGCCTCATGAATCAAGGGAAAGAGATGAAAGAGAAGTTAATGACTCGTAATGGAAGATTAGAGTTGCACATGAGGACAGGAATCTCTGCCACAGATTAGATCATAGATACAGATCTGAGATCCATCAGATCCATGGAGATAGCATCCAGATCTTGATAGGGAAGATCCATGGGCAGATCCTGGGAAGATTCCAGATCTCTAGTCATGTAACCACTAACCATAAGGTACTTGTAGGAATAGTCAGACCCCAAGCTAGGGTTTCCTGAAAAGAAGTATCTTTCCCATGATCACATGATGTGAAAGTGGTGATTGTGCAAGATATATAACAAATTATAACATAAATGCTCTTGGAAGTAAAGCCTGGATATAGTAGAGAGGCCAACATGGAGATCAGTGGCAACAGAGCATGCAGATTGACCAGCATCAAGCTAAGCAAGGATATTGGCTTTTAAATCAGCAGAAAGAGATTATATAATGGTTAAAGTATGAAATTAAGGAGCATGAAAACATTTTAAAGCTTAGACACATTGTTTACATGTATATCTTTATTTGCATCACCAAACAACATCAAATATATCATATTATTATCATGATCATAGTGTTCAAATGAAAAGTACAGTAACTTCAAAAAAAATCAAAATCCAATATCTAACCTAAATCCAGGGCACAAAGTACCCTGCAAACATTTATAAAAATTTCATTTCACTTTGGTGAGACCAAATATAGTACTTACTCTTGGCTACCATTCAATTGTTAGGTCATGTGATTTAGCCCAGTGGCTGTGGAGATATGACCATTTGAAAACAGAGACTCCATTAAAATGCTTTTATGTACTTTTTATCTAAATACTATAATTATAATAAGAATATGATATATTTGATGTTGTTTGGTGATGCAAATAATGATATACATGTAAACAATGTGTCTAAGCTTTAAAATGTTTTCATGCTCCTTAATTTCATACTTTAACCATTATATAATCTTTTTCTGCTGATTTAAAAGCCAATATCCTTACTTGGCTTGATGCTGGTCAATCTGCATGCTATATTGCCACTGATCTCCATGTTGGCCTCTCTACTATATCCAGGCTTCACTCCCAAGAGCATTCAGACTTGGAAAAATCATTCAATGGTTGTTTATTCAAGCTTTCTCCTATTAATATCTGCCATGCTATCCATCTTATTTCTTTCCATTGAGCAGATAATGCTGTTTAGGTTACCAAAGCATTGTATAACATCATTAATCAATCTCTTCATTATAATATAGTCTGCCAATATATGAAAAAGAATGGCATGAAGGCTGTTTTCAAGCAAAAATAATATCTTCTTTCAGCTAGACATTGCAAAGCTTGTTTGAATTTTGCCTATGCATACAAGAATTGAACCATAAAGGACTGGAAGAAGATGATATGGTCTGATAAAACTAAGATCAATTGCCTGAAATCAGATGGAAAGGTATGGGTTTGAAAAAAGCCAGGAGAAGGCCTTAGTAATAGGTTGGTAAAAGTGTCATATTCTGTGCCACTGAGTCAACTCCATTCTATCTCTAATGCAACTCCAGTTGCTTTTATACTCAGAAAGCTACAGTGGCTTAAAAAACTGTTCCAATATTTGCATGTTTTGCACTAATGCAATGACTGTTAATAACTACTAATTATTATGCTAGGCTATAAGTTTATGAAATGCAGTAATTGCTCTTGGCTTTCTATTGGTTCAATGATCAAAGCATTTGGTTATGTTTTGGTAACATGGCAGCCATATCAAAATGACAACTCATTAGAACAGTTTTTTGACTTTGAATTCCCATTATATATATATATATATTATTATATTCTCAGTAGAACATGATGGTCTTCTTACATGATCATGGGACTTGCATGTCAAAACAAGATAAATCCTAGGCTAAGGTTTGATTATTAGAGTATTCTCCAACTCATGATAATGGTCATGTGATATGGCAGATCTCAGATAAGATCTAGATTAATACTAATAACATCTGATCTAATGAATCTAGATGAGGATCTGATCTGTGGCAGAGATCTAAATAAATCTCCTCAGCCTTATGATTGCCAGGCTGCTTTTATATCCACTATCCTTGAGTCTTCCCTTTCATTCTTCCATATCTTCATGGTTGTGGTTCTCTTCTATTTCCCTTGATCTGTGAAGCCACTGCCTTACTTTTACCCTATAACCCATGCCTTTCTTATTTAGATAAAGAGTATAACTGCTATTGGTGACCATAGGTAGTAGCTTACTCATCCTGTACTAAGGCTGTGCCTCTCTGGCAATATATATATGGAATAAGCAAGACTTGGGATTCTTCCAGTCTTAATCACCTGTTTAATTCTCCCCTTAATCCTTAGCTCTGGTGTGCAATGACTTGCAGCCTTCAAGCTGGAGTTCCCTTATCCCTTTCAAAATTCACAAGCCTAGTTCAGGGCCACTAGAATAAAAGCCCTTTTGTCAGTTCAGTTTGTTGCTATTACATGTTGGTCCATGTTGATATTTAGTTGCACTAGTTGGGTATATAACATATATTGGACCCTAAAGTGCTGTAAAATGATTATATATCTAAGGTAAGTAATATATTATGTCACTCATATGTCACCATTTAGCCTGCAGCATATATAAACCCTATCATTATCAATAAATTTCCTTATCTTAATCATAAAACATTTTTCTGCTGCTCAAAGAGATAATATTATCTTTCTTGCCTCTCTTGATCTTTCCTGTAGGAAAATCATCATGGTGGTTATTCTTCAAAACTTTCTCCTACCAACAAGCATACTATTATTTAATAAATTCTTACTAAAAAGGCTAGTAATGCAGTTTAGGCCACTTATTTCATCAATTCTATTGTTAGTACTTCTTTCTATTCACAAACAGTTAGAAATTGTCATGTTCTGAACCACTGTGTCCACTCCACAATATCTCTGATGCAACTCCAGTTGAAGATTACTCTTAAGCTATGTGCTGGCTAGTTTCTGTTTATCTCATTCTCTGTCTATCTAATGATACTTACAAATCCCTTATATATACTTCCATGTCTATCTGACACAACCCCATAGTTTATCTGGCCTTATTTTCTGTTTCTTGCTCTTCTTGCCTATTTTCTATTATTCTTTAGTTTTATCTTTCAGTTTCATTCTGGCATAGCATTGTTAGTGTTATATCTGACATCTTCATTTGCATCCAGGTTGCATTGATACCAGCTTTCACTTTTAAGACAGCTTCTCTCTCATCTCATTTTCCTTGTTAGATAATCTGCTTCTTCAAGGTATAAGTACTGTAGCTCTATATCTTGTACCCCAGTTTGAATATCAACATAACTCAGCTCTCTCTTCCTCTGTCTCTAACTCCTCTTTCAACCTCATGAGCAAGCTATATGCCCTCACCCCTCTAAACCCAAGTCTCTATGACTTACTCTGATTCTCCAACCCCCTCTGAAATTTAAAGTACTGGGACTTGTTATGGGTACTTCCCATAGTTCTTGATACTCGAACACCTTGGTGAGCGCCTTCCTTGCTACTGCTAGGGCTTTTATGCTAGTGGCCTTGAACTAGGCTTAGAGAGAGTCAGAGCCTCAACCCTAGAGAGCTCAGGGGGATCCCTTGTAGGAACAGCCAGGAGATCATAGAGATCCCTTGTATAATCTCCTAAAAGACAAGAGAGTAAGACTAAGGAGACCTCAGCTTACCACTCCCTGCCTTTATACTATTGAAGTCCATGCATGGACCAGGTACAGGGAGCCTACCCTAAGTCTAGCTATCTATGTTAACCAATAGCCTAAGTAGCTCTGTCTCCACTATAGATACCATAGCATGCATGGATCGTGTATGATGGGTGAGGCAAGGGCCTCATGGATAAGGGATAGAGGAGAGATATGCCACACCATGAGGATATGGGAGAATGGAAGAACACTACCTCAATCTATGAGAATGGCATGGCTGCCTAAAGGCTAAGGAGATCCAATCTGGATCTCTGCCACAGATCAGATCCTAATCTCCATTAGAGATATCATCAGATCAATCCAAGATCTCATCTGAGATCCAGCCACAGTCACATGACCTCACAAGTGCTGGGGAATACTTGTATAAGGACTACTGACCTTAGCCTAGGGCTTAACCTTATAAGGCAGCTCATTCACACAATCATGTGCTCTTGGTCACATGATCCACATCACATGCTACTGGAGAACTCTCATGATCACATGTGACCATGTGTTAGGCTGGAGCCATAACAGGACTAGTGCAAAGGTGCACCACATAAGGTGAAGCCAAGCCCTGTTAGGCTACTATTTTGGAGAGTTCAAGAATAGATCCAGAGTATACCCATATTTAACAGGAATATTCTCAAGAAAGCTTTTTAAAAGCTATGGTAAAGAAGAAAAAACCTCTTCTTTCTGCTATTTATAGAAAAAGCAGGTTGGTTTTTGCTCTAAAGTACCAGCATTGGACTGTGGAGGACTGGAAGAGGATGATTTGGTTAGATGAAACTAAAATCAATAGAATTGGATTAAATGAACAAGAATATGTGTGAAAAAAAAAGAAAAGGGAATAAGTTCTAAAAAGATCAAAGGTATAGTCAAGTTTGAAGGAGGATCACTCATAATATGGGGCTATATTGGATGAAATGGTGTGGGAGTTTTAAGTAAGGTTGAGAAAAAAATGGATGCTAAATATTATGTGGCAATTTTGAAGAAAGAATTGTTATAGAGCATAGAGAATTCTGGAATTCCTTCAAATGAAATCATTTTTCAGCAAGATAATAATTCCAAGCATACCTCTAGAAGAGCTCAAACCTGGTTTAATAAGCAAGATATCAAGCTTCTGAATTAACCTGCTTAATCTTCAGATCTTAATTCTATTGAACTTATTTGGAGTCATATATGCCTTTCAGATTATAAGAGGGCATCTACAGGAGTTTATCAATTATGGAATAGTATCATATTCCATATTATGAATCCAATTCTGATCCAGCTTCTACTTGGTTTTCTGCATTTAGTACTTGCCAGTAAGCTATACTAGTCCCTGATTTTCCTCCATGCATTTCTGGCCCTCCTGCTACTACTCCATTCCACTCCAGTTGCATTCTTGTTTTTCTTGCCCCTAGTATCATTACAGTTCCTCTAACCCTCTGTTCCCTCTCTGCTCTAATTCTGAATTTAGCCTTGTTTCCATTCTTAGTTACTTAGTACATTTTAATTCTCACATTGTTCTCTTTAGACTATTTCATTTCAGCTCCACACTTTCTTTTACTCTTGTTTCTTCCTTCTTCCTTTTTTGACTCTTGCCTCTTTTCACCACCCTTTATTTTTGGACTAACATGCCCTAATGCTATTATTTCTGATATCTCCATTTATCTTCAAGATGCATTGATATCTGCCCTTACTTCTAAGATAACTCCAGTCTCATCTTTCTTCCTCACTTAAACCTTTTACTACTTCAGAACTATAAATACTATAACTCCTGTATGTAGTACAGTAGTTCAAGTATCAATGAAAACACCCCCTATCTTAACTTTGTTCTTACTTTGACCAGGCTTTCCAGCTTGCCCTCTAAATTTCCAGTTTACTCTAAAGTATCTCCAAGTCTTAATGGAATTCTTAAGGAAACTCTAAGAGCTTTATCTTATTATAACTAGACTTGATGCCTATGCTTTGTATTGAGTCATAAGACCACTTTCTTTTCTTTCTCTGACCCCTTCATAAATCAGGACACTGAGCTATGCAAGGGTGCACCATATAAGATAAAGTAAAGTCCCATTCAATTCAAGAAAAGCTCTCCTTGACCTTCCAGAATTTCCAGACTTTTTTGAAAGCCTCTAGAGCTATATCCTTACTCATAGGTTGAGCACCATTAGTATGTCCAATCCTGGAGTTTGTTCTAAAGCTCTTCTTCTTAGTTACTCTAAGTTCTAACAGTATCTTGCATCTAGAGTTCACTTTCTCTAGCATTTCTCTGTGGTCTAGCAGTATACTTAACCCAGAAGTTCTTTTAGCTCTTTAGGACTAGGTGTAACAGGGCTTTAAGCATTAAAATACATTATTATGTGACATTCACAGATGATCACTTACACAACACTTACTTATATAACCTTTTCCAGAAGTATCAGACTTTTCAAGCCTTCTAGCATAATTGTATTGCTGAGCAGCTAAATTGCACTATTCTTGAGCATGTCTGTGCTTTCCTCTATTTCAGTGGATTGCCCAAATTCCTCTGGGGCAAGGCTGCATGCCATGTCATTTGGCTCAAAAATTGGACATCTACCAAAGTTTTGGATTGTTGCAATTCCTTCGCAACTACCACTTTTACATCATGTGATCATGGGAACCCTACTCCTTTTCAGGATAACCCTAGCCTAGGGCTAAGCCAATACTTTACAAGTTCTCTACGGTCAGTGGTCACATGACATCATCTGTGGATCTTCCCTGTATCTGCCCAGGATCTTTCCAATCTAGATCTGATCTAATCTCCATGGATCTGACGGATCTAGAGATGCAATCTCATCTGTGGCAGAGATCCCCATCCTCATGGTGAACCCTGACCTTCTCTTCCATTCTACACCTGTCATCCATGAGGCCACTGCCTCATTCCTTCATATCCACCCCATGTCTTTACCTCTCTTATTTAATAGTGCACTCTTACTGCTATTGGTGTTCCATAGATAGTGGTACTCTAGGGTAGGCCTACTTAGTTGGTCCATGTGCCTCCCTAGGCAATATATAAGGGGCAGGTGCAGATGGTAAAGTCTCCTCAGACTTTATCACTTCGTACTTTGCTATTAGCACTTCTTTGGAAACCAACCCTTTCGAGGATAGGCCCTTAGTTGCTCAAGCATGAGTCTCTTCCAAGTCCTCCTTCATCATTCCCTTCTTGGTTGCTCCTCTTCAGAGCCTCCATTCATGTTCTTCTCTCAATGTTCCTCCTCCATCAACTTCATCTAGGTGTAGCCTCTGGTTTCCAGAGTCATAACATGGATGGCATAACACCATATAAAGTTACTTATAGGCTTAAATCCAGTCTGAGCCACATTTTGAAATAGAGATCCAAGATATATGTGAAGACTGCATATGGCGGCAAACTAGCATGGAAGATTGACAAGGTCAGATGGCTGGAGATCAATAATCAATTCACAAATGCTTACTATGTCTACTGGCCAATCAAGAAAATTGTCACAGTCAAATGCAATGTTTATTGGCATGAGGCATGCCATAACATCAAGAAGGAGGAGAATATAACCCCAATTACAGCTAATGTCATGATTATGCCATTATCTAACCACCAGGCCCAAGATACATCCAGTATCCCTGCTCAGACTTTACCTTCTGATCCAGCCCCTGTTACCTTATCTTGCTCTAAACACATTCATTAACCCTCTTAAAATATCCTCAACATTATTTATAACAAGGCTACCAATTCCATGTTCTCTTATGATATTTAGCTTTCTGACCCAGTTCAGGAAGCAGCCACATGCAAGTATAAATAGGATACCAGCCCTGCCACTCTTGAGGGGAAGAAAACAGCTAATTAAATACTCATGGTGGATGCCTATGACAATAACATTGAACTGGTGCTTATTCTAAATAATACCATTGCAAAGGCTAAGGCTTTTGAACCCATCTCCTTTGCTGAGACAAAACACTACCCTGACTGGCCACTATGGAAGCAAGACATCAATGAAGAACTTGCTATATTGTACAAAGCCAGCATTTGGGAACTCATTAATCTACCTCCTGGTGCCAACATAGTAGATTCTAAATGGGTTTTCCATGCTAAAAAGGACACTGTAGGGACCATTGTGTGCTATAAAGTGTGCCTTGTTATGCAGGGCTTTTTTCAAGTCCTGGGCATCAATTATTTTGATATCTATGCCCCTGTTGCCAAACTTACTTCTATTCACATGGTGCTTGCCTTTGCCACATGCATTAATCTTGAGCTATATTAAATCAACATCAAGAGCACTTATTTCAATGGAGAACTCAAGCACAATAAATGCATCTACATTTGCCAGCCTCCTGAATATGCTAATCCAGCTCACCTCCACTATGTTTGCAGGTTACACAAGACATTTTATGGACTTTAGCAAAGTAGTCATTGCTAGTATCAAAAATTGGTAGAAATTTTAGTCCTGACTCTTGGCTTTAAACAATGCAAGGTCAATCAAGCTGTATTTGTTACAAACTCACTATTTGGCTTCGCTTTTAGCCCCTATCTTTGTTACCTATTTGTTCTGGCACCCTTTTCCCTTATGATCTTATCTCTTATATGTTATAATTTTCATTAGTTCTTACTTCATTTTTGCTTTTGGAACCTTTCACAGTATCCTGAACCCTATTTGCAATCCATATTGCAAATACAGGTACTGTTTCACTTTTATTAAACTTAGATGATTTGCAATCACCATTGCAAATCTTATAAAGCACATTTCATATTTATATTTTATATTTCATTTCTCTTTTAGGCCAACAATGGCTAACCTGTAGTATAAAGTAGTGTACTTTACTTTTCATTTCCTTATGCTACTTCTCTCTTTCCATACCCTGTACCTGCATACTTAAGGTTCACCAATATCACTAGCAGTAACCAGCCTGCTCCTTACCTGCTTAAGCATCCAGGCTTTTCTTTGTCCACAACCTAGCAAGGGCAAATTATCTTGTTACCTCCATTTACCACAAATTTTTGTATGCTCTGCTAAAGGGCTATGCCTGTCCCTACCCAGGCCAGATGTAACATTATGTAGTCTTATGTTAGCTGCCTTATGGAGGCCTTATGGTTAGCAATATATAAGGTCAAGGTTCTAAACTGGATTCTCCAGTTTCAAGCACTTGTTTCATGATGGACCTTTCTCTGTAAGCACTCCTCAAGGCTGTTCTCTTTCTTTTGGATTTGAGCCTGTGATACTTGCTCTAAACTATTTACTTGAGCAGTGCCATGTTTGTGCCATGACCATTGCCTTAGCAGTTGTTTTTCCATCTTTATTTGTCAGCACTTGCCATTATCTCCAGTTTCCCTCATAGTTATCACCCAGGTTAGGCAGAATTTTATGCAAACCAGCTCAAGTTCCAAAACCAAGCAGAAAAAGCCAAAGAATATTTTCAGATGCTTTGGAATCTTAGCAGGTCAAAAAGCTATCTCAGTGGATAAAGATGGACTTGCTCATGTCTGGGTAAACTAACTAGGAGTTATGGGATTTCCTGGAACAAATCTGTGAGTTTTATTTCCTTTGAGCCTGTTTCATTCACAGACTTAGCTGGCTTTAATAAAAGAGAGACTATAATGTGAGTCCATGAGGACTTTAGTTGATATTGTACAAGACTAATGTATCTACCTGTAATGTAAGTCCATGAGGACTAAGGTATGTAAGTAAGAAGCATATCATGGTTGTAATATTGAAACAGTTACTACTGTCCTGCCTTG